>CM076610.1:61732604-61840396 GCA_038502775.1 Hippodamia convergens | reverse complement strand
TTACCGAGAATGATGAGAATAATGTATTATTTCAGAATTTAGAAAAAAAACAATTTTTCAATTATAGCGGAATGTAAACCTTATATTATACAATATCTGAATTCAGAAGTTACTGTGATACACTATTGTTTTCTGTAATTTTTGACTTGTATCCCCTTCTTAGTACTTTGCTATGTAGTGCCTAATCAATGATTTCGGAAATGAATCATATTCTATTCAATTTTCTTCTAAGGTGAGCCTGTCAGAAATGATCTCTTGATGACATAGAAAGTACTGACTCGGGTTCCGGAATAACCTGCAATGGATAGATCACCAGTGGAAAAAAGGTCCGATACTTGCCTGCCGCCCGGAGAAACATAGAAAAAAACCAAAGTTTGAGTCTTTCAGATCAGCCGCACTCTACGAATTGTTATTTATCAAGAGAACTGAGATCAAACGACGTTGCGACATCGAAACACGAGAAATAGAGGGGTGACTAAACAGTTTGGAACATTTTGTCCTCATTTCAGCATACCACTCGGTTATTAAATCTTCTATGAGGGAAGAGAATGAAAAGGTGAATTTTCAGCCATGCCCTCCCGGCACTTCAGAGCTGTTAATTTACCCTCCATCCACCAAGAATATTGTTCAATTACGTCATTCCATCGTTAACGTTACAGACCGAATTCAACCTTACATCTGTTGACCTGAACGCCGAACAAATTTAGTACGAAAATTCATTCTCCTAAATCATTCACCGTGATCCTGCGTAATGAAATGAATTCCAGTGCCCGTTTCCGCCCTACAAACTCCATCCTTACCTTTGCCTGTGAACCCGCCTCAGGCAATAACCTCCTCTCCATATAAATAATCTTTCTTTGAAGGAAATCATTTCAAGCGCGCTGAGCATCATTCTCCATCTTTAATATTCGATGAAATTCTGCGACTTATCGCCCTTCTCGGAACGTAAGGGGGTGTTATGGAGTGAAGTACGGGATTCGAGGTGCGGGCATGAGGGTTCCGTATAGATTACGTGCGAGATGTAGACAAGGATCGCGTTAGCAAGGAGTGAAATGGGAGAATATGAAAGAACCATCTTTTATTCTGCTTTTGTTGGCTTCATGTCTATACCTGAGTCGTGCTTTGAATGTTCATCGACTTTTGACGGACGAATGTAAGATTTATTGTTTCTTCAATCCTCACAGTCGACAACAACAACTATGGTTTTACCATCTACTTCGAGTGATTGAAAGCTAGGTTTTGCGTTATTTCGACGTCATTTGTTGATTTCTCAACACAGATATTCGTCCAAAATGCTCTGTGATCTAGGCGGAACAACTGAAAGTCAAGACCTTAGCATAAGGTGACAAGAAAACAAAACAAAACTCAGAAAATTCTGTTTATAGGGAAGACCGCGGATGGACCCTTAACTACTATGCGGGGTCCCAGGGACCCATGCGCATTTGTTTTTGGTGTACATTATGACAAAGCCATGTTTAGAGATTTTTGTCTCCCATGTAATCCCAAGTGGGGAGGAACATTAGTCAGTCGCATACTTGTGATTGTAGTGTGCAAAGTAGTTTTTGAGTATTTGGTATTTTTGGGTCCCTCGGACCCACCTGTAGTAAATACGTCACAATTTTATACTAGGAAAGAATTATATTCGTTTCTGTAATATTTTTCGTGATCAAATTATTAAATTTCAAGATTCAAAGATAAACATGAGCTCGAACAAGCATTTAACTGATAATAGGATAAAAATCTGTTTCAAGACGAAAATTTTTGGAATGATTCAGAAATTACAGCTGGAACTCTCTCAATGGCGTAGTTCAATCAAATTACCTATTGAAATGATCAAAGTCATCAAGAGGAAGGGGACAATGAAGAGTTCAGTGATCACAACACCAGAAGTAAATTTCCGGGTAGGTTTCCGTATCTGAAACATTTCGGCAGAGGTCTAAGTAGGAAATACATGAAGAGCAGAATGAACAATAAATATATTCGGGTCATCTCCGTCAACCCATTGCAAACAAGCTTGGGACTTCTTTATAAGTTGAGTCAACCCCAGTAGCGGATCAATAGAGTTCCAAACGGAAAAAAATATGCCTTCTGTCCAGTGAAAAAAGACAAAAAAACGAGCGATATATGTGAGACGTGCAAAAAATCTATATGTTTGCCTTGTGCCAAAATGATATGTCAAAACTGCGTGAACAAGTAGAATTTTCTTCAGAATGATTTAGAAACATCTATTATTTGAAATACCTCTCATAATAAAATCTCGAATATCCGCAACGTTTTTTTTTTAGAATTTGAAATATGGGGTCCATGGGACCCATGCATAGTAAATATGTTATGAATTTGGGGCATAGTACTTAAGGGTTAACCAAGTTTCAGCTTTAAGGTTAATAATTTTTCATATCTTCAGATTTATTTATTTGAAAACAAGTTCAGTTGATAAATTCAGCTTTCAAAAAAAATCCTCTTTTTTAGTGCATTCACAGACGGCGGTATGTGTGAAACACTAAACTTCATGCTAATGATATGGGTTCCATTCCGAAGAAAAAAATTCGGTACTGAAAAGTTGAAAAATTTATACAACTATTCGATAAATTCATGGTTCAACAAAAAGAGTGAAATCTACTAGAGAGTATTTCGATATTTTTCAACAAATTTATCCGATAAGAGAAATTTTTGTTACGGATTGTGAAGTCAGCACCAAATGATATGAATGCAAATTACTTAAAAATTATAATTGTGCACCAAAAGATTGATACGGAAAAGTACGTTGCGCTATTATAGTAGCTAGTTAAGAGTTTTAAAAGGGTTACAGTCCACTGCGACCTATTGTGCCCCCTGACAAAGCTTTACCGCTCGCCTTCCAGTCCCAGAGATCTTATGAAATCCAATATCTCGGAAGGCTTCAGTGAGGCTAATTCCTCACTCATACAGGTCTCTTGACCAAAGCATTGTTTCCTTTGGCTTACAATGCCAAAGCATTCTGTGACTAGGTGAATAGGAGTTTCTTCCTCCTCCCCACAGAATCTACACTCGTCAGTGTCCGATACGCCCATTCTCAGAAGTGCTTTCTGAGGCGTCAATGCCCTGTAAGAAAGCCAGTGATGAGGTGTAGTTGGTTCTTACTGAGGTCCAGATATTTTTTGGATCTTGCAGTTTCAAAATTCCGAAGGAACTTTTTGGAGTGATCCAACCCGCTCTGTAACACGAAATATTCTGCTTTTATTCCGCAAGAAATATGTTTTTTTCAATTTTCATATTTCACCTATTTGTGTTAGTTGATTTCAAGGGATAATGTTCTATGCTTCCATTATTGAGGTAAATAGTCCAATTTCCATTCAGAATTAGAAATATGGTTCAGGTTTACAGCAATTGTGAATATTTCGATATGATATTTGTGTATGGTTTTTTGCAATGGCCATCTCGAGCAGCAGTGCGAGAATATAAAATGAATTATAAATAGGTTTCAAGTTCCTCAAGAGGATAAATTCAATATCTTTGTTCACTATGTAATTTCAGAAGATTTCACAGATCGGTTATGCATACTTTTAATCACTTTTTCACGCACACCCTGCGGGAACTGGGGTTTCAAAATGAAAAAGAATTGAACAGAATTCAGAATCTCGGCACAAGACAATGAATATAAACTCCATTGGAATAAAAACAGGACCGCATTTCGAAAAACTTACCTACACAAAGCATGAATTACTCCGATCAGATTCTCTTTTGTGACAAATGTGCCATGAAAAGTGAATTCTTTAGAATAGAATTATGTAGTTTTTCATGACAATAACGGAATTTCTGTGAGGAATGCAGAAAATATAGATTTTGAGTACTGAGTGCTGCCCTTAAAATATCCATAATTCATGTACCTACCTTTTGAAAGAGTTTCCTACGGTGAACAAATCCATTGATCGAAATCGGACCTTGGACCTTGCATTCCAGAGTAGACGCTATTGCAAATTAGGGCAATATTTACGAATCACTCCATATCTCCGAAACTAATGGTCTAAGGATACAAAACAACGGCCTGGATGCACTGCATTCACCTTCAAGCTATGGCCAATGCCAATGCAGGTAGGTACATTCCAGAGATATATGGAGGACTTCACCACAATCATCTATTCATAAACCAAATAACACAAATCATATTCTGGTTTGTGGCCCACTTCATTGAGTGTGCATTCAGAATAATGGAAAAATGTTTGCAGCAATAGAATGCTTCGAAGGATCATGCTTTTTTCATATCATTAATGAATTCTGAGTAATCTGTGAGATGAACATTACATTTCTTGGTATTTCATTTAATCTCTGATCATTTTTGTGTGCTAATTCCTTCATTTTATTTCGGAGTGAGATTAATGTGACACATCCTGATAGTGGTGTGGAATTGAATTCTTCGCGGTCTTTACTGCAGGAATCATGGCTTTATTTCAAGTTAAAATCGACCGAATGAAGTTATATGATTTTATATGCTGGGAATAAAACGGGATATTACAGTCCGCCGCTACTCGTGATGTCCTAATAAAAGCCTGAACATTCTGATGTCGCGAGTTTTACAGTTTGCTTGCGAACTGAACGCTTCCTTTTAACGAGGGTTCACGATGGGAGCGAGGGGTGCAGGATGGTCTGAGTGATGGAGATTAATTTCTGACAAATTAAATCCTTCGGATCCGCGAGATGTGACGAGTTTCGAAGGGGCAGGCGGCCATCGCTGCAGGAAGCCGCGCTGGTGTCGTCTCTGTGTTGATTTATGAATTTGACAAGACTGAGAGCCGGAGAAATGGATAAAAATCGGGATTAGTCCCGTGTGATGTACTAACAGACGTCTTGACATATTTACAGAAGGGTGAATTCCTCATGGAGGTTTTCATCCGTTGATCCCAAACATCATATTCTTGAGGTAAATACCTGTCTAACCTGATGCTCTTCACAAGAGCTGAAATAAGAAACAAATGAGAAATCACATTCCAATTTCAAAAAGGTTCATTGCGCACAAAAAAAACTTTCTGCAAGTTTTCTTGATGCCTGAATACAAGAAATAACTATTTTTTAAAATTTTTTCGAAGTTTCCATTCTCCAAAAAATTTTCTCTACAACCGTGCGTAATTACATACCTTCCGTCACTGTTTTTGGTTCGAAAATTGTCACTTTGCTTCAGCCTATCTTCAATTTCTTCTGCAAGGCTACTGAAAGTACAGGGTGATTCACTTATCTTGGTAACCCCAATATTCTCGAAAACGTGCGGATATTTTTTCATTCTGTGAATGGCGTTTTGAACAAGCTTGAGATGCGCATAAAAATCTACGGAATAAATAGAGACGCCAGGCGTCGCGGAGCTATCAGAAATTTTTTCTCCAGGACATACTTTTTTATCATGTCATTCGGATAATAATTTCATTCTGAACTTTTTTTTCGAATACAATTTTTATCCATTTCTAACCGTCAACGATCTGCAGCGTGCTTTATGTTAAATCTATTCCATTATTTTTTTTTTGTATGCCTTTATTTGGAGCCATAGATATGATTTTGTGCCTTAAATTCAAGAAGGCTAGTTTTCTAAACAATCTGCCTTTTCAACTAAGATTAAATATGTGGATACAGCAAGATGGAGCTCCATGTCACAAAGCTGCCATTGGAAGAGATATTGACATTAAAAATTCGAAAATAAATGAACCCTCATATTTTGACCAAAGTTACTTATAATGAAATAGAGAAATGATATAACTTATGTATGGAACATAATGGCTAGATCACCTAGATATGATTTTGTTTCGTAAAATGTCAGAGGCTTTGTGACAAACTATTTCTCTATTATTATTTCATTAAATATTATGTCTTATAACAATAAACCTTTTTTTTAATAACAAACGAAACATTTCGAATCAAATATTTTATATACCGGCCATTATGGTCCATACATAAATTATATCATTCCCCTATTTCATTATAAGTTACTTTGGTCGAAATATAAGGGTCAACTTGGGCACAAGCGTTTCTTATCTTCATTTTCAAGTGGTCCAAGTTATTAGAATCAGTACCATATTTTCAGGGTACCCCTCAGAAATCCATGAGCGTTAGGTCTAGCGATATCTGATGGTTCCATTGGTTCCTATCCACTTATTTTCGAATTCTTGATCTGAATATCTCTTCACAATAGCAGCGTTGTGACATGGAGCCCCATCTTATTTGAAGAGGCACATTGACTAGAAAACAAGCCTTCTTGAATTGAAGGCACAAAATCATATCTATGTCTCCAAATAAGGGCATACTACCACAATACAGAAAAAAATAAATGAAATAGAATGAACATAAAACACGCTGCAGTTCGCTGATGGTTAGAAATGGATGAAAATTATATTCGAAAAAAAAGTTCAGAATGGAATTATCTTCCGAATGACATGATAAAAAAGGTGTGTCCCTGGAGAAAAAATTTTTGATAGCGCCGCGACGCCTGGCGTCTTAATTTATTTCGCAGATTTTTATGCGCATCTCAAGCCGACATTGACTTGTTCAAAACGTCATTCACAGAATGAAAAAATATTCGGACGTTTTCGAGAAATTTGGGGTTACCAAGATAAGTGAATCACCCTGTACATCAATCAGGTATGAATCCACATCATAAATATCCAAGGACAACTTTCATCAATGTGTGACTATAAAATAATAATGCTATAATGTATACATTATATTATTCCTGATTTGAAGAATATGATACAATGATATAGTATAATGTTTCAGAGAAAATGTAACAGTAGTGATAAACACGTTTGAAAAATTTATATCGGTTTATTGCATGCATATGCATATCGAAAATCGTTTAAATAGATACAGACCTGCAGCATTCAATCAGCGGACGCAGAACGGCTATTATAAACATCTGCATTTTGTTTTTTCTAAAATTAGTCGATTTGCACAAATAGAAACTAATTTTCATCGCCTACAGCGCATAAAATTCGAAACGCTTATCGATTCCGCGTACGTTTATCAGAATTCAATTATTTGTCACTTGATTATTTAGCCTGCTCTGCGGAAATGCGGCCTTCCGAAGCATCCCTTAGCGAGCCTATATTGCGTTCATCATGGATATCGAAATAAAGTTTAGGATTTGCAGTGGTTCGTGTTTTCCCGGAGAAAAAGCAGTTTTTCCGGTTTTATCCAGGTGCGTGATATTCAACGCTTCCGTTGTTTCTGCAATGTTTTTTTTCGCGTTCAAAACAATTCGGTGCTTGTTTGTTTATGCTTTTTCGTGCGTGGAATGATTGGCGCTTGTGTACGGTTTGTGTGTCTGCGAACAGATGCTGTATATTCGGTGGGAGCTCAAAGCATTCGTTTGAATGTCATTTTTCACGGATTGGGGTATGCAACAGCTGAATGAAACGCGTGATGATGAAAAAGTGTCAGTTGATTGGTTCCGTTTTGAAACATCAGCGGCCCATGCACGAGCGGGGAATCAGTACAAATCAAATACGAAGAGATTTAATTCGGCAGTTCTCGATCGGTTGAAATGGATCCTTTCTGCTCCAAAAAAATAATAAACCACCTACGCACTCCAAATATCCATTCCCGTTTGGAGGTATCATTTAGTTAAGTGAAAATTTGTTCTCCTGAACTTCATTCGTTACAGCGAAATGAATATAAAAATTTCATTTATTTATTCATTTATACGGCCAGGACCTTTAACAAAAATTATATAAAAACAACAATATTAGTGTACTACACACGAATATTCCAAATAGCCATAAAAAAGTCCAGCTCTAATATCTAAATACCCTATAGTATTTTAATATCAAATATGACAACTCCTAGAAATAGTATACTGTAAAATGCAAAATACATCAGATTATCTCTTGGTGTTTGAAATACTTCTGAATAACAAATATGGACAAATTAAAATTATGGATTTCTCTAGAAATCACTTCCCTTAGTGTTCTGTCAATAGGGTAATTGTAACTTACTGTTATTGGTAGGATAAAATTTTCGGAGAAATGGTTCTCTATTTCTCTGTAGAATAGGGTCTGAATTTGAACCAACTCTTTCTAAGAGATACCTGCAGTCGGTGTAGTTATTTAAAATTTTATAGACAAACATTACATCGAAATTACGTCTTCTGCCATTAAGCGTGATGAGATTCATCAAACAGTGCATTTCATTGTAATTTATTGGTCTGAGAGCAATATTCAAACAGAATACTATCCATCTCAGGAATTGTTTATGGGTTTCATATTGAGGCATCCAAATTACAGTTCATCACCCCAGAGGTAAAGTGTCGTAAGTCACAAAATCAAAATTAGTTAGAACAGAGATTTTTCACATTAATTATTGTTTCAAAGAATGTACCTAGGGGGTTGAAAAAGTGTTCCACTAGCTTAAATTTAAAAATGTGAATCCAATATTGTAGATTATTCGTGTCTGAAAAAATGTGTCTATTCTGTTTATGAATCCCAACATTTCATAGGCCTAGCTGACTGTAAATTGTACCTGTTGAATGAAATTCAATGTCGGATCTAAATGAGCACCCAGATCTTTGCTACTATACGCTTTTAAAGATATTATTTTATAACTAGTAACTAAATAAGTAGGTACGGATTTTGAATTCTGTAGAATTACACAAGGTAATTCATTCGAACTAGAGTAAAATATCTCATAACTTTTGCTTCTGATTTTGTCATAACTTTTTGAGACCCTATTATCGATGGCGATATACGTCATTACCAACTATCTTGAACGTTGCAAATTCGAGAATAACGTCCTTTATTCTTCTCTGCTACGGTTTCTTCAAGGCGCAGAATAACGAGCACTCTTCTCGAGGCCCATCCATTCGACGTTCAAAGGTTTTCCGCTACTCCGCGTAGCTATGGAAACAGAAAACCGACTTCCTGGACCGTGAAGATTGCAGGTGTAAGAGCGGCAAAACGATGTAGATAGTTTCATAGCAGAACGACACAGGAAACTGTTTGTCCACGTATCAACTTTTTTTGCGTTAATGCTCCAACTGTTTCGGACATCTTGAAATTCCCCAGTAACTGGAACGGAAGTATTTGTTTTCGGCTCGGAACGCGGGTAACAGTGTCAATATTGGGGGTGGCGTCAGATATCGAGTTTCCTGAAGTGGATCTCCCCGAAGCAGATGATTTCATCGGAAGGAGCAAAGTAGTAAAATAGAATCATGATCCCGAAAATTTAAGGGGAGCTGGCAATTTTTTTCCTCCTCGATATACAATCTCTTGAATCAATCGGGTTCTCAACCAAGTGAAATAGTTTTTGTTTTTCTTTCTTGCTTCAATATTTATAATATGAAACGATACAAAATGTCTGAAACTGTCGAAACATAATAACAATCGTCACGTTACAGATGGAGTATTTACGTTGCAGACTCTAGAATTATTTACTATCCATTTTGACAATACATTTTCAGAACTTTTTTTGAAAGTTCTAACAACCATGTAGATTTTGTCGTTTTGTATCATTTGAACCAATCCATCGAATCATGACAATAATACTTCAAAAATTGCTTTTAGTGCATTTACTAGACTAGACTAGAAAGCCTAATATTTACAGCATACCTTGCGGCTGAGGCTTAGTCTACATTGGGGCAACTATGCGCAATGTACCAAGGAAGTTTCTTCCTTTCTGTTCAAGTTGTTTGTATGTTTATAAATCTCAATGGCTTTGACGTTCATCCTAGAATAGTAACTTTTGATATTTCAAATAACCTCTGCCTTTGAAAAAACTATATTGTGTCCATCTGTTCGAGCGACAGCATCGTTCGTGCTCCTTAATTCTTGTATTGATACTCCGTTTTGTTGTACCAATGTAGGGAAAAACCAAGATCAAGCCAATACGGGGTAGGAGCGATGGGCTAATCAACATCGCGCGCGTAAACCCACGACATTCTACCGCCATTAACCGGGGTATAAGCACCACCGGATCGAACCCAACATAACTCTCGGTAATTCAGCGGTCGAGTTACAATCTCAGACCAAGAATCCTCTGAAGATGCCTACTGCAGATGCCTTCAAAACGTTAGGTGAAATATATCAATGGAGGATAACGGCCAAAAGGAACATATATGCATTTATTATTCTTACAGCAACGTTTCGGCTAATATGTAGCCTTTATCAAGCTAAAATGGACAATATTATGACATTATACAGGCTAAAATTACAGTGTTTTTAAAAACAAATAGGTCTCATACAGTTTGACAGTTTTTGGAAAACAGGCTGACATATAAATGTGGTAGTAAAAACACTTACCCTCAGAATAGAAATTACATTAAAAATATATTGTAGAACAATATAGTCATCATAAAAAATAAAAACAAAGTCAGAAAAACAGGGGAATTCAATACGACGTTCGATGTGGTGCGACTGTCAATGAGTATTTATTTCTCTCGGTCTTTTCGGATGCTCAGTTATCAAATCTTCCCACACATTGATGTAAGCCGGTCAATTCGAAACACACGTTCCTAGGTCTAATCAATTCACGATCGAAGTCGAATTTTTTTGATTAAATTAGTATAAATCGAGTTAAGTCCACCTATATCAGTCCTATAGTTAACTGCGTTCGGAGTTCTTTTGATGTAAAGCATTTCCTTGAAATTTCTTCGAAACAGTCACCCTTCTTTTCACGAAAAATCTTCAAAACTCAATCAAATATATTGCGGCAGAATGGGTACCCTAAGAGCTTAATAAATAAAAAAATTTTCTCTTCTACGAACAACCGCAATGCTCATACATCTGATTCACCATGTTCATGCGATCGGATTTGCTGCAGACTTTTGTACATACCGGGACTATACCAAGATCTAGTACGAGTTTTGCATTCATATAGTGCTTACATTTCACCATACTGCTTTAACACCCTAGAGAGGATTTTTTCCAGAGTAAAAGATCCTGTTATCAAAGGAAGGAAGTCGGGACTAATTTATAAAATCGACTGCAATGACTGTGATAAGGTCTACGTGGGACAAACTAGGCAATATTTGAAATGTAGGGTAGACCAACATAGGAGAGATTGTGCGTATATGAAAGAAACAACGGCATTATCGGCACATGCTCGAATGTGTGACCATAAATTTAATTTTGATGATGTAAAGATACTTGATTATGAAAAAAATTTGTTTCGAAGAAATTTCAAGGAAATGCTTAACATCAAAAGAACTCCGAACGCAGTTAACTAAAGGACTGATATAGGTGGACTTAATTCGATTTATACTAATTTAATCAATAAAATTCGACTTCGATCGTGAATTGATTAGACCTAGAAACGTGTGTTTCGAATTGACCGGATAACATCAATGTGTGGGAAGATTTGATAACTGAGCATCCGAAAAGACCGAGAGAAATAAATAATCATTGATAGTCGCACCACATCGAACGTCGTATTGAATTCCCCTGTTTTTCTGACTTTGTTTTTATTTTTTATGATGACTATATTGTTCTACAATATATTTTTAATGTAATTTCTATTCTGAGGGTAAGTGTTTTTACTACAACATTTATATGTCAGCCTGTTTTCCAAAAACTGTCAAACTGTATTAGACCTATTTGTTTTTAAAAACACTGTAATTTTAGCCTGTATAATGTCATCATATTGTCTATTTTAGCTTGATAAAGGCTACATATTAGCCGAAACGTTGCTGTAAGAATAATAAATGCATATATATTCCTTTTGACCGTTATCCTCCATTGATGTTGAAACTGCGGAACAAAATATTGAAATATACAGGGTGGCCATTTGAAAACGAAACAGACGAGATTACAGACGAAATAAATTTTTTCGATAGAAATGCTCGACAGGTCGATTTCTGTTTCGAGGGGAACAACTTAAGATGTAGGTTACGGACGCATAGCGCTTCAACCCTTGCTACTACA
Source organism: Hippodamia convergens (assembly GCA_038502775.1). Taxonomy (NCBI): domain Eukaryota; kingdom Metazoa; phylum Arthropoda; class Insecta; order Coleoptera; family Coccinellidae; genus Hippodamia; species Hippodamia convergens. The sequence continues at coordinate 61,828,526 of CM076610.1, read as the reverse complement.
ACCCTCACCCGCAATTTTTGAATAGGGAAGATGGGGTGAGTGATACCTCATTTGAAAGGTTTTTCACAAAAAAACACTACAAGTGCCATGAAAACACCACTTCATATTCAAATGCTTAGTCAAGAATATTTCGAGAACTAATGCATAAAATGAAAAAACAATTACTGTGCTGAAATCAGTATAAAAATACCTTTCAAATGAGGTATCACTCACCCCATCTTCCCTATTCAAAAATTGGGGGTAGTAGCAAGTGTTGAAGCGCTATGCGTCCGTAACCTACATCTTAAGTTGACCCCCTCGAAACAGAAATCTACCTGTCCGAGCATTTCTATCGAAAAAATTTATTTCGTCTGTAATCTCGTCTGTTTCGTTTTCAAATGGCCACCCTGTATTGCGAGAACTAATGCATAAAATGAAAAAAACAATTACTGTGTTGAAATCAGTATAAGAATACCTTTCAAATGAGGTATCACTCACCCCATCTTTCCTATTCAAAACTTGGGGTGAGGGTTGTAGTAGCAAGGGTTGAAGCGCTATGCGCCCGTAACCTACATCTTAAGTTGTCCCCCTCGAAACAGAAATCGACCTGTCCGAGCATTTCTATCGAAAAAATTTATTTCGTCTGTGATCTCGTCTGTATCGTTTTCAAATGGCCATCCTGTATACACTGTTAGGTGAAATAATTCCTTATAGACCACGGCCAATGAGCCCGGAAGACTCTCTCCTTTTTCATACAAATCCTTACATTCATGAAACTCTTGAGAGAAAAAAGCTGAGTGTCGTAACAAGAGCATTGACTGACTGTTTTTAATAAACATTCATAAATAAAATGGGACTGAAAGAAACAATGCCGTGGTCAAGAAACTATTGTCAGTGAGAAATTAGCCTTGCTGAATCCTCAACAGATATTGGATTTCATTAGATCTCTGGAATAGATATCATTCAGTTTCTGAAGTTACTAAATTTTGGCTACAGCATGATCAGTTGAGCATAAGCAGGATTTTTTTTTCAGATACCATATACAATATTTTATCTGTTCATTATGTTCGTTAAATCAATAACAGGACAAAATAAAGATGAAAACACCTGCAACCTGTCAGAAAATTACCGAAAATTCTCAAAAATTCAAAAGTTACTTCTGATTTGATTTATAATAATAATAATTCGTTTATTTCCATCAAAATGATTTACACCATTATAGAAAAGGTCAAAGAATCACAGGCAAAAAATAACAAGAAACAGAGATAGAAGAAAACAAATGAGAGAAAATGAAATCTACCATCATTTCATGAAAAGAAAAAATAAATTTCACAATCAGTCCCACGTATAGTTATTGGAGATATTCCTCCAGGCTATAACAGCATTTTTCCAATAAAACTTTTTTTAATGCACGCTTGAATGTTATTACATTTGGGGAAATCTTTATTTCTTCAGGTAGCTTATTAGAAACTTGAATCCCTAAAAATATAGGAGAGTTTCTTCCTATCCTAAAGTTTAGTTTGGGTAATATAAAATTTCCTTGATTTCGAGTGTAATGATGATGCACATCTTGAAATTTCGTGAGCACATCCCTATTCTCATAAACAATAGTTGCTACCTCTAGAATGAACATCGACAAAGTCAACAGTCCATAAGATGCGAAGTAAGTCCTACAGGATGTTCTCTGTGAAATACCTAATCACTCTCTTCTGAGCCAAGAACACATCCGTGGCAGCAGAAGATGCCCCCCAAAAAACAATACCATATCGCAGTCTTGAAGAAACTTGCGAATTGTATAGGAAGAGCAATTGGTAAGCTGTAAGGACCCTTTTTAAAGTTCTCAGTAGGTAACAAACTGAGCTCATTTTGGCGCATACACTTTCACAATGTACTCTCCAATTTAAATTTTCATCTAAATGAATTCCAAGAAACTTCATGGTCTTGACCCTATTTAGAGCAACATTATTGAGGCTTACATTCATGTCAATATTTTTGTTATAACTTCTAAAGATGATCTAACGATCTTTTGTATGTCCAATTGACGTTGAGTTCCAGTGTATATATATATATATATATATATATATATATATATTGAGTATGATAAAAACAAGAAATGGCCACAACTGGCAATATGGGGCCAGCAACTTCAAGTCTCTCTCTCCTCAGCCGTCCCTGGATGATTAGTTCCACCCGCAGATTGTTCGATGAGAAATAAGCTGGTTTCTGCAACCCTAGATGGCTTTCAGGACGTGTTGTTTCCCCACTGTACTTGAAAATGACAAGTGCCCGAGTTTGTTAATGATCCGATCTGAGAAACCAAACCGGCCACGCGAGTTTACGTAAATGGACCGAGCTAGTTGCCGTTGATTAATTATATGCTAATAATTGGAGGATTATTTGGAGGGATCAGCTTCGAGAAACTGACTGGTATGTGGTATTGGACGAAACAGATATTATTCTGTATGCCATAGAACAGAAAGCAGAGTTCGTGAGGAAAGTATTTTTCTCTAATCTCCGAGGAAAGATTTTTAACTCCAGGGACGGGCTAAAAATAAATTTTTGGGAAGGGGGGAAGACGATCTAAAATTTTCCAACTGTGCATTGAAGGAAGAGAAAACCGAAGGTTACCCAAAGGTGTTTATAACCTCATATAAAGTATAAAATTTGGTTCGGCATGAAAAAATTTCAAAATAATGTGTTTTACCTGGGGACTCGCTCGGCCAAAAGGTCTTTCGGGCGCCAGCTATTTTCTTTTTATTAAAAAGGGGGAAAGAGCAAACCCACCTAGGCAGCTACTAGTCGAAAAAGGGTTCGGTGTTGTCTAAGCTAGTAGCGACAACCAGTGATTCAAAAGACTGAGGTTTTATAATTTATTGAAACACAATGAGAATAATTTTTGTACAATATATATAGGTACGGTCAGACTGCCAGACTAAGTATTGCTAAAGTGATTGTAAAGGAAAATAGCAATACATATGTGATACGATGACATGAAAAGTAAATATGATCAGGTAGTCATATTACGGTGACAAGCGTTAATTAGTTTATGAATGAGTTGGCTACCATCATTAGAACCCAGTCAGGAGGTATCGAATAATGAACGGATCCAGTGTTTCTCTGCTTCGGACCCCCTACTGAAGGTTTTGGTAATCCTCAGTCGTCCACCTGATGTGAGTCTCCACTACGTTTCAGGTGTGTGGCTTAGGATTCCAATCGGACGGCAAGAAAAAGGGGTTCAGTACAAAGATGCAAAACCAATTGCATCGAAACACTAGATTCTAATAAAACGGGAGATGATTCTTACCTCAGGGACCTCTATTTCACTTCCGCGGAACGGTAAATAAAAAGAAAATGGAAATGAGATTCCGTTATCACTAAAAATGAAACCCTTATATCACCAATAATTACTCGAAAATCGCACCGTAATTGTCACACTAATACTCCGAGAATAAAATCGTAATTCAACTGAAGAGTGAACTGAAAGTGAACTGAATAAGTCAATTGAAAGTCAAACGAAAAATAAACTGAAAGTCAAACGGAAAATAAACTGAAAGGCAAACGAAAAATAAACTGAAAGTCAAACGAAAAATAAACTGAAAGTGAGTCCTCATCGGCGAGCATCTCCCTTTTATAATCTTCGGAGGGGGTGAAAAATCGTCAAACTTCTCGAATATTCCTGGCGGTAAAAATTCTCCGATTTTGACTTATCGAAGATTTGGGACAAAAACCCCGGTAAACAGAAATAAACAGCGTTTTTCATATCAGGTTCCACTTTGAAAAACGACAACACAACACAGTCCGGTACTTTTTCGTCTCAACGGTTTATTTCTGATTTAGTGAAATGAATTATTGGAAGACTGAAATATTTGAATAAAAATGAGGACGGAAAATTCAATTGAGAAATTTGGAAATGAAAATGACTTAGTTATTTAAATATGAAAATGAATTAATTATTCTAATATGAAAAATTAAAGAGAAGTCTGACTTTTTCTCACAGAAAAATCATGCTTCATTACAAATGAATCTCAACAAAATGGTGAGAAATTATCTCTTTCTTCCACCTTGCCAACATTTAATTATGTAGATTATAGGAGTCTCATTTAGACTCCAAAACGTTGCACAGCTTTCGAGTTCGAAGTGTTTTCTATTTTTTCATTGTTAGGCAACAATTTTTTGAATAGATTTGGCGCCTTACAAATTGATGCTCAAGTTTTACACAGGGGAGTTTCTTCTATTATTTTAAAATTTTATCTCATTGTTTCTTGCTTCAGAGACTGGGAGAGAAAATCCTAAGGAAACTTTCACAAAAGAGTTTATTTAACAATGTGACTGGCATTACCACCGGACTCTTTGCAGTTAAAGCGAGTCTTTGCTGTGTGTTCACGGTCATTAAATAGATCAGAAGAGACTTCCAATGATCTGATAGTTCGGAATACAGTTAATAAGTTCTTGAACTGTAGTAAATGATAACGATGCATCAAACTTGCATCATATATTTCCAGCTTCCAGCTCTGTTCAACTGTATCAATTATTCATTTTCCAGATTTTAATGGCCTATGTAATTCTGCCCGGTTAACCAGCGCAGACAACAATTAAGAAATGTTGAAGCCGCCACTTAAAATGCCGCTTCCGGTTTCGAAAGGGGGAGTTCCTCTTGCTTACGTAGTAAATTCAATTAGAAGGGTTGGGCGGGGTTGAGTTATGGGTTCCTGGCTGTATGTGTTTTAATGGTGTTGTATCTGACGCATGCTGAAGGAGTGAAAACTGCTAGAGATGTCAGTTAGGACACCATCAATAATAGTTGCGACTGTAGCGATATTGGGGGTTATAACCACATTAATTCAGATCTCGAAAATCGCTCTAGTAGAAAAACTTTACACTTCACACACTTGGCAGATTCTATTTTTGTGTCTGTTCTACTAAATTATTAACTGCTCATATCGATGATTCGAAGAGAACTAATTTTTCAGAAATTGAAAAACCAATTAAGTAATCTGCAATTATTCTCGAAATGAATTAAAAAGCCAATATTCAATATACGGTTCTCCTTGAAACATATAATGAAAAAATAAATTGAAGAGCAAAAAAATTTAGGTGATTCATCATAAATGAAGAAATATAGAAAGGGCCCTGATAACCGGAATATATAAAGAAAAAGAATAACAAATTATGGTAAAAATATAGTTACATATATAAACTAGAGTCAAGATATTAACATGAATCCTGCAAATTACAATCAGTTATTATTATCCAATAAATGCAAGTAAACACCAGAGAAACAATTATGCAAAATCTAAAATAAATGAACCATTATGTTCGTTCCAACAACAATAACAAATTACAACACTAGTGACATCTGATCAACAACCGTAACAAGGTAAATTACGACAGGACTTTACTACATAACAATGAAAAACTAAAGGGATCTCCAACCAACAGAGCAATAAGGAATAGACTGAATAGACCGGTGCAAAATTGTAACCTATTGGTTTATTCAAAATATTTTCTCTATTTCATAGGTTCTCAAAGTCTCCATATTTTCCAAATTCTCCAATAAGAGACCTTTTCCCGGCAAATGCGATATTTCAAATTGGTTTCCTTTTCAAAAGTTTAATTTGAATCTTCCAGATGTTTAGCAAAATGAGAAATACCTATCGAATTTTTATTAGTACATCTTTGAACCACGGACACGTCACTTCTGTTGAAAAATTCAGGCACAAGCGGTATGCTCTGCAAAATATCATTTAATTTTTTTTGTACCCCCCCCCCATGTCCACCCTTACCATTTTCACAAGTAGAATCACATTTGCAGTCCCAAATCTTCAAACTCTTTTGCAAAAAAAAATTCAAAACATAATTGTTATACGGTGTTTCACACTGAGTTTCAGTAACGTTCATTAAAATTTAATGCAGCCTTAATTCGTCCTTAAACGGAATATCCATATAAGGTAGCCATCGATACTCCGTTCAATGGAGGACTAAGTCAGCTTCAAATTTAATGACCGTTGCTGCAACTCAGTGTAAGTGACATATTCATATTATTTCCTGTTTTCGGAAATATGCAAATCCGAATACTTTTTTTTAATTTTTTATACGGCAAGTTTCGTAGTTTGTCCAGAGTTTAGTGGTAGGTAATATCCCCACAATGAAAAATTGAGTAAATGGGAATGTCTCTTGTGGAAAAGTCACTGGTTGTAACATATTTTATATTTTATTTGAAAATTTTCGACTTTAAGAATAAAAGGGATTCATGGGTTGAAAAGGGTTTAACCATGTTACTCAACGGTAGATCAATGAAGAAAAGTCGACTTGAAAATTTTCAACTTTGACAAAGTATCTAGGGATTTAGGGTTGAAAGAAGTTAACCTAGCTTTTCGACATTGAATAAAGTCAAACAAGTAAATCTATTTTTTCAATTAAATTGTATTGCGCTATTGCCCTTTCATCATCAGTGCGATACCTGCAAGTAAGATATGAAAAGTGAAGATTTTGACTTTGAAATTAGGTACAACGATTAAGAGAGTAATCAAGTACATACACGTGGAGGTTGTGAACAAAATCGACACTGCAAAGTAAAATTAAGTATTAAATTTGACCTATGACAATTTTATTCATCCTTATGGTGTGTTCGAATCTCCATGCTGAGCCAGAAACAAAAATTCAAATTCACTAGCTTATGGATATCAAAAACGAAAATGTTGCAAAAGTCGTTATAATTATAATGCCTGACAATGAGATTTATTATTAAATTCTAGTCTTGTGTGTAAAAGACCATAATTGTACCAAAGTATTATAACAAAAGACATAGTTCTGCGAATGAATGAAGAACCTCACTAAAGAAAATACATATTTAGGGAAAGAATGAAAATAAAACTCGTTGCCAAAATATTAAAATGAGAGGGGTATCGAAAAATTTCTCGAAATTTACTCAAGTCTTTTGATTAAAAAATTTGAAACAATTAAAAATTCTTCTCGAAATAATATCTGGGCTGTAAAAAACAACCCAAGACATAAAATGTAAGAAATTACAGAAATATAAGGTTCATCTCTCATTTCAGATATCGAAGATTCTGGAGCAACAGGAGTCTCGAGGGGTGTAGCAAGTGTTCAAAAATTGATGTGTTCTCCCGGGGTACACATGCAATATTCAGGATTCCTGCAGCATAGAGCTTCGGATTTCTCTGGAAGCCTACAGCTGCTGCGCTCAGGAATTCGCTGATTTAATTCTATATACGGATTATTATAATGTAGAGATGTTGCGTGGGCGGCAAAGGTTCGGTTGTTCGTTCCGTGACATACCAGTATCCTGCTGAAAGAAATTTCGAAGCTTTTGGATCTAATATAAAAAATATATGGGTGAACCCTAACAAATATTTTCGTAGGCGATATTAATTTTAATTTTGATCGTGACTATTCATCTTGGAAATTTTCAATTGCTTTGAATTTTCGAATTAGCATCTGAAATATTGAATTACTTTCTTCAGTAGGGAAGACCGGAGATGGTTGACTATAGGGGTAGGTTGACTAACTATCAAAAACTTGACGACACAGTAGCCTTAAGCCACTTAGTAAGACACAAGAGTCCGTCAACTCCCCCCGTAATGTCACCTATTAAGAAGCAAAATACGACGATGAAAGAAATGACTTGAAGATGAAACAATTTGTTTGGAGTGCCATTGAATCGTATAGTTCTAGGGTTTCAGGAATGTCTTTTGTGGAAAAGTCACTGATTGTAACATATTTTATGTTTTATTTGAAATTTTTCTACTTTGTGAAAAAAAGAGATTCAGGTGTCGAAAAGGGTTTAACTACATTACTCGGCAGTAGATCAATCCCAGACGGCACCCTATATTCTCGGAATATTCCTCCAATCTGCCATTAAGCCAAAAGATATTGCAATATGCGAGGCATATGCCAGATATATATCAAATATATCTGCTCTCAAAGGAATATTCCAAATATATGCCATCCCAGATATGTCTGGTATATGCTATGGGAATATCTATATGATATGCGTTTAGAATATTATTCAATAGTATTTATTGGTATATATACATGAATCTTCATGGAATATTACAAACGTTACAAAACCCTTTTTGAACGATAATTGTGTGTAGGCACTACCACTACCTCGATTTTGCTTTTGTTCCGAACTCATCAATAATTGATGAGTTTGCTATTTTCCAGTAAACTGTTAAAGAACTACAAACTTTCTATATAGATTATATTTTCGAGGAATCGCAGTTATCATCAAGTTAATCATAGTTGGATTCAAGTTAAAAAATAACACTTTCATTCGCTTAATAATTTGATCTTATTTATTAAACTGAGTAAACAATGGAATCAATGATTTGTAATTTATTCATATGATTGATACAATGAAATGAAAGAGCAGGCAACAAATTAAACGTTTTTATTTGTGAAAAATGGACATGCTATACTATATCGTATATCGACTGAGAGTCAAGTGACTTTTTAAATAATTGAAATGTTCGATGAAACAGAAAAAGAGGTCCATTATGATTTTGATCTTATAGGAAAGAGATCAAATATATATTTTCAATAAATGGAAAAACAATATATGATATTCGAGCAGATATGTGAAAAGGGCGTAGACAAGTTGTCATAAATCATATATGATAATCAAATATTAGTCAGCAGAGGTGAGAGTAGCTTATTCCACTGGAGGATCGAATCACTTTTGCTCATATTTTTGTTTCCATGAAGCTGCCATGTGGTGACAGAGATGTCTGGAACTTAGAATCTTTCTAGTTCAACTTAATACTTCTTGCTTTTCATTGAACCAAATACATTGCATTTCAAATATTTCAGAGCCATTGTAGGTTGAGGAAGTTATGTGGCCACTTCGAACCATATTTTCGCCCTTTCTAGATATTTCCTTGAATTTTATCAAAATATCTGACAGAAATACCAATGACATTATTTCTTTACAGGAATAAAACTACTCCTTTATAAATAAAAAATTAACTATTTTCTGGCCTCTACCCATTCTTAACTCCTGCAATTTCGTTCCCTGAATTTACCGATAAGAATATCAAATTTCGATTTTACTGAAATTTGACTTTTTCTTATGGATGTAAACATTACGTCACGACGTTTTCAGTCAAAATATTCATATTTTTGTTTTGTGGTCTTGGATTGAGGTTATTTGTGTTCTGTGATTAGCAGTTTCAGTTTGGCGTTCCAAACTTCCAAAATGGTCGTCACGTCACGGTGGTGACATGCATAGATAAATATGACATGACTTATGGAGCTCCATGAGTTGAAAGAGTCTTATTGAAAAATTATTAAATTGTGTGTGGAGTTGAAAATATGTTATTTTTTGAGTATTATGTGATAAATAGTTTGTGATGCAGCCGAGCACATGATAAAAGATAAGACAGGCAGACAAGAGCATGACTGTAGGAGCGTGAATATCAAATCAGCGTTGGTAGGTACCTACTCTTATATATTTGGAATGCTTGAAAAAGGTTTTCGTAATATGCCAATCACTTGTCAGTGCTTTATCTTTGGTTATGTGTATTTACGTTTTTTCAGGTCAAAGAATTGAGGACTTTACAGTGAGGAAGTGATAGAAAGGATATTTCCTATATTTTAGTTGGGTTGGGAAAAAGGCAAAAACTAACTTTTCATCCCTAATAAAATTGTGCAATGTTCTCAAAGGTATAATATAAATAATTTCAGTGATCATAAAACCCATTTTATGTTTTATTAATATTTTCAGAGGTTCTTAAACAGAATGAAAATACTAAATTTGTTACTGAAAAATGGCTCCACGTTGTGCAGATAGCTTAACCAAAATTTTGCTTTCAATCCAAACGTAAAAACTACAAGAGCGTGAGTGGAGGAGCTTCTCAGGTGTAGTAAGTCTCACCCAAGCTGTATATCGTAATTTTGTTCCTGCAAGCAAAAAGGCTGTACAGGTCGAAAATATTAGTGGCATAAATACGGAATTGCCAACACTGCCTACTAAAATTCAAAGTAAGTTTTATAAATATTAAATAATCAGAACAGATTCCACTATTACTATAGCAGTAGACAGCCTCTTATCTTGAAAATCTTAGAATCACTGGTTTTTTTCAGGGCCAAAATCAAAGAATTCCAAGGAAAAAGGCGAGGAAGACCAAAAGCTATCTGGATGAGCGGCATACAGAAGACGATGTCTGAGAGACCGGGAGAATGGGTGTTGATAGAAGGGGCTGGAGACTGGGAATTGGAAGGCCTGGGATGTTATAAACACGGATATCTATATCAGCACCCCAAAGGTAAAGTGTGTCAAGTCACAATATCAAAATTAGACAAATGAGAGATTTTTCAGTTTGATAATTGTTTCAAAGAATGTGTACTGCCATTACTTGGCGTCTTCATAAACCTAGGGAGTCAAAAATGTGTTCCACTAGCTAGAATTTACTAATGTGTATCCAATATTCTAGATAGGTCGTGTCTGAAAAAATGTGACTTAACACACTTTACCTCTGAGGTGCTGATATATAGATATAAGGTTGGTTTTACAAAACTTTGTTAGTACCATTTAATTAACTGGAGCCACCACGATTCGTAGAAATTTCAAAACGAGTAATTCGATTTGTGAAACCGACCCATAATCTGATGAGTCGATTTCAAATGGCTGTTTTGGTTGGTTAACGGTTGACCGCTCGGTTCATAAATGACAACGTCAAACGAACTGCGCTTTCGAATTCTGTTCAAATTTTGGAGAAACATCTGATTTGAGACGTCACCAGAATGTCATTCGAATGCGGTTGGTCCAAAACTGACGGTCCAATCTATGAACCAACCAAGAACCAGTCAATCGAAATCGCCTCTAGTTCACAAACCAAATAATTGAAGTTCACAGTTCAATATTTATATCATTTAAAATATTACCTCATTGTGTTTTCCCTATTTTTTAGTTTAATTCATCAAATGTTATTTTTTACTTATTCTTAGTATTGTTTTGTAAAATACCTAGTTGATTTATATTTATATTTTTACTTTATGTTCATTTTTATGATTTAATGTGATAATTTTGTTAATTATTGTTATTGTACAAAATATTCTTAAAACTGTAATATATTTTTTTGAAACAATCTAATCAATGCATTATTATTTAGTACCGCTACAAAAATTTACATATATTTAAATATATACAAAGATATTACCAGCATATATGGCATGGACAAATCAGGAGATAAAAAGATATTACCAGCATATATGTAAGGGAGATATTCATAGATGAATCTGTATGGCATATGCCATTTATATATTTTTGAAGATTATGGGATATTCCTGGCAGATGTTTCATGGTGACCTTGGATATTCCTGCTATCTGCCAGGCTTATGCCCTGGGAGATTTGGAATATGTTTGGAATATCTCAATATGCCAGCGGTATATTCATTGAATATGCATGGAATATTTCTGTGCCGTCTGGGATGAAGAATAGTCTACTTGAAAATTTTCAAATTTGACATAGTAACTAGTGATTTTGGGTTGAGAGAAGATAACCTAACTTTTCGACATCAAATTAAGTCAAACAAGTTAATCTATTTTTTCGATTAAATTACGATGCGCTATTGCACTGTCATCATCAGTGCGATAAATGCAAGTTAGCAATGAATAGTGAAGATTTTGACTCTAAAAGTAGGTAGAACGATTACTCCCTTATAAAGTACATACAGGTTGAGGTTGTGAATAAAATCGACACTGTGAAGTAAAAATAGGTATTAAATTTGACCCATGACAATTTTATTCATCCTAATGTTGTGTTCGAATCTCCATGCTGAGCCAGAAACAAAAATTCAAACTCATCAGCTTATAGACATCAAAAAAGCTTCTCCAGATATGATCTGAGTCTGGCTGAGGAAGAGAGTACAATATTATTAGGCAGGGAGTTTACTACTCGAGTAATTTGGTAATTGAAGGAAGACTTGAACAACTCGGTCGAATGTATAGGAGGAGTGAGAGTGTGCTTGAACCTCACATTGACTTCATGGACGTCTTAACGAAAAGTTATTTTATTGTATAGGTAAGGAGGTTTATGATTTTTCAAAAATATCTGATATAGACAAGCACCCCATATTCATCCAATTGTTCAGTCTCAAGGTGTGTGAAATCAGTTTGTTCTTTCTTACCCCATATAAACCTCAAACAATAATTCTGCAATTTTTGAATTCGTTCGTCATCCACCACCCTTATACAAGGGTCATATACAACATCACAGTAGTTCAGTACCAAGGAGACGGAAAGCATGACTGTGTCGATCTCTGACACAGAACCGCCAAAGGCTTTCAAAATTAAAAAAAAAACTGTCTTAGGTTCTAGAAAATTGAAGTAAGTATTTATTTGAGATAGGACGTGTCGGATGTAAAATCTATCTACATCTACATAATATATATTTGAGAACAATTTTATAATTTTTTTAGAAGATATTCTGAAGCATAGGTTATATCAAGTGAATTGAAGTGAATTATGCAGCGATTTCAATTCGAGTGGATAACCTGGTCATTCATTGGTAACATTGATTATAAAATGAACTTCCAAGAAAACGTGTCGTCAGGTAGGCTATGAAATTTTGAAGGTTCATTTTTTCTTAACTACTTCCAAAAATGGCCACCGTTCGAAGCGGCAATGTTGCTATCCATGATACCTTTAATACAACTACTATCTGAGTAATTAGCCGTGCTATGCAATGTTGTGGATATTAAGCACTCTTTAGTAAGTACTGAACTTTCCTGCGACCAAAATTGGTTAGCTGGGAACCTTCAAGCTCTCCCCTATGCCAGTAGCTCCTTTCACTGGCTCCTCAGCGATTTCGTCCAATACATGAAAGTTTCCCATTGTTATAGCTGAATTCAACTGACAAAAATAATAATGAACACATTTATCGCAAAGCTCGCCTCATTCCAGGTAGATGGCAGTAATTCATTTCCTAACTCTGAAACTTAATTTTGGCACTTTCTATCGAGTTCAGAAAACGTGATTTATAACAGGAATGTCCTGTAATCGCCTGCCGTATTCGAGATCCGTGGTGGCTGAATTATTACAGCTCTCGTCCTTGTTGTTTCCGGCAGCTTTTTGGCTCGGGATCTACCTCCAGACGAGGCCCCGAAGAATGGCCCGATGTCGCTGAATTATCGTAATCGTCCAAATTGGCGGAGTTGTCGAAGTTTACAAAAGACGCCCTGAGGACTTGCAGACTAATTATGAGCGATGACGATCGTTCGAAGCCCAAAGACGGTCGTCGATACGGCGTTATCCACGTTTGTTTCAGGCGACTTTCGGCGCAAATCATATGCTGGACGGCGCTTTCGTGTTTTATATGGAAACTTCGGGTTATTTGTGGGTTTCGAGTCAGCATTTGCATTTTCGATAAGAGAGAGACTTTCATTATCCGTCTTCACCTCTTATGAATTTATTGCAGTTTGAACATTGAGTCAAAATTTCTGTGAAAAAATATGGTAAATAGAAATTTCGTCATTGTTATAGTCTCTTATACCATTTAATAGTTGATATATCAAGATTCCATAATTTGTAATATTGAAGATTCCTTCATTATTTTTATTATTTATCGACTTCCATTAGACTTACAAAAAATAAGTATAAGAATATAATGTCAGCAGAACAAAGCACAAATATAAAAGAATCATTCAAACACAAATCACAAACAAAATAAATCGACTCAATAACTATTTGAACTGGTACAATAAATACTCATCTATGGAATGAAATGAGCCAGCTATTATAATTTTCTTAATTTCACTCTTAAACTTAGGTAAGCCTGTTATTGACTTCAGACAGTGTGGAAGTTTATTAAACAATTTGACTGGCATTACCATAGACCCTCTCGTAGTTACAGCGAGTCTGTGCTGTGGAATATTCACGTTACCAGCACACCTATGATTGTAAAAATTATTTACGTCTCGAGACGTGCCGAGAAGTGTGGGATCACTCTTACAAAAATCAAGCATTTGAGTATAAACAAAGATGGTAACGTTAGGATCCGCAGTTCCCTGAATATACCCCGGCAAGAAAATGTCCTAGGTTTTTTCAACATAGTACGAAGTATCTCCTTCAGTTGGATGAAGACCTCACCAGCTCTGGAACAATGTCCCCATGCCAAAGTAGCGTAACTCAGACACGAGTGAACATATGCATAATGATATTGCAACAGCAGGGGCAAATCAACACGGTCTCTTAACTGCCACAAGATGTAACAATGGGTTGCAAGCTTCGAAAAAATGTGATCCACCTGTCCCGACCAACTCAAATTAGAGTCCAGAATTAAGCCGAGGTAACGCACTGCTTCTTTCTGAGGTAATGTTTGATTTCCCATTCTCACAAGTAGGCTAACCATCTCAGTCTTCTCATGTTTCAAAATGAGACCGTTTACCCTACAATATTCTCTAATACTATCTACAGCTATGTTCGCATTAACGATAAGATCATCAATAGTGTCTGACGTTGTAACAACCGCAGCATCATCAGCAAAGAGTGAAAACCTATTCATCTAGCATTTATGAATATAATGAACAACAATACCAGAGACAAATTGGGATCCTCTCCTAGTCAGCTTCACCTCTTGAGTCCGACCAACCTAGAAGCTCCTGAGCCAGTTCAGAGCATTACCTCTAACACCATAGCCTTCAAGTTTGCAGAGAATTGATCCTATATTTAACAGTTAGAATGCTCTCCTCTGATCGAAAAAAAAAACACAAGAAACCAGACCACCCCTATCGAGTTGGGCCAATATATTCAGATACAAATCAATGATGGCATATTCAGTGGAAACCCCCATTCGGAAACCGAATTGCTTTTTGTTGATAAATTTTTGTTTGTCAAAGAAGTATAATAATTTAATGTGAAAAGCCTTCTCAAAAATCTTCGAGAATACCGAAGGAAGTGCCGCTTCTGTAGTAAGAAATTTCATGCTTATCACCTCTCCTATGGACCGGGCGTATGATACTGAGTTTTAAAATTTATGGAAAAACTCTTTCTCTAAACGAAAAATTAACTAAATCAGTGAGAGGTTTTGTGATTAAATCAGCTACGTGCCTCATAAACGAACATGGCACCTCATCAAAGCCTGAAGATTACTTATCTGACAATGACATTATAATATCATGAACTTCACCTTCTTCAGAAGGGAATAAACACAAGGTGTTGTCAGATGATTTCATACCCCGCCCACAATATGTCAAATCTTATGCTTCATTCAGGCAGGGCATATTCTAATGCAAAATTTTCTAGTAACCACTATATTTCTAGGCCTTTTTAACATAATGCAATGCAATAGTTTGGTGAATAATAATATGAAGGAGACCGGGGATAGTTTAATGGAGCCCACAGACTTCGTGCCGATTCTCCGATTTGAATCGCCGATTCGAATCGCCGATTCTGATCGCCGTACCGTTTTGCTCACACACTTCGGGAAATCCTGGCAGTTATTTTTCAGTCGTTCTTCGGTGAGTACGTAATGGAGAGGAAACATCTTTTAGCAGTGGCGGCTGCTATTGTTGTGTTGAACAAAAATAAAAAAAAAAGATCGATATGGGTGAAAGAATGGCTCCTGAAACGAGAAAAATATTCTCATATTAATTTATTAAATGAAATGAAGTTGGAACCAAAAGGTTTTTTCAATTACTTGAGAATGGACGAAAAAACATATTTCGTAATATTGAATTTAGTAAAACCATTTATAACTAAACAAGATAGTCATTTAAGAGAGGCAATATCCCCGCATGAGAGGCTTACCGTGACCTTGCGTTACCTCTCCACAGGAAGATCTTACGAAGATTTGAAGTTTTCCACATTGATTTCCCCATAATCCTTAGGACAAATTATTTCTGAAACATGTACTGCAATATACAAAGTTTTGCAGCAGGATTATTTGAAGGTATAAACATATTTATCGGTAGCTACCGTCACGGTAAGCCTCTCATGCGGGGATATTGCCTCTCTTAAATGATTATCTTGTTTAGTAATGAATAGTTTTACTAAATTACTACGAAATACTACTACTACGAAATATGTTTCTTCGTCCATTCTCAAGTAATTGAAAAAATCTTTTGGTTCCAACTTCATTTCATTTAATAAATTAATATGAGAATATTTTTCTCGTTTCAGGAGCCATTCTTTTACCCATATCGATCTTTTTTTTATTTTTGTTCAACACAACAATAGCAGCCGCCACTGCTAAAAGATGTTTCCTCTCCATTACGTACTCACCGAAGAACGACTGAAAAATAACTGCCAGGATTTCCCGAAGTGTGTGAGCAAAACGGTACGGCGATCAGAATCGGCGATCCAAATCGGCGATTCGAATCGGCGATTCAAATAGGCGATTCAAATCGGCGAATCGGCACGAAGTCTGTGGGCTCCATAAGTTTTCTATATTTATTTCTTTAGAGCATTCAGTTGATAGATTCACTATAGAACTTTCGCAAAAATTGTCAGAAAGCACGTTATTTTCAGTGATATATAGTACAGATTACAGCTCAGTTCTTGTATGACAGGAAAAACTGGTCAATTGACCCCGTGCCAGGGGTTCGTTGACTCTGAACTGGGGTAACTTGACCTTTGAAGTTCTAAGGGCGAAATCTACGAGGATAGGAGACACGAAAAACCTAAACAAAAAAATGTATGCTATGAGGTGGTTGATAAAACACTAACATTGACTTGTCTGAGCTATTTGTTTGGAGACATTCAAAGCAGTTATGACTTCTTACTTTACCCACTCATAGTATATTTTCAACACGAATTCAATTAGGGTAGCTCTGCTGAAACAATCTGAGAAAAATCTGTTAATTCATCAACTTTCATAGTCCAACAAATGGATTTAGGAAAAACATAACTTATCTTGATGCTATATACAACTGAATGTCTCCTTAAGTAGTCGAACTACCATGAGGATAGGAATGGAAAAAATCCTTATGTAAAAGTTACTTCATCGATTTTGGGGTTTATGCCATCATAAGGTCAGCTAAAAATACAAAAAAGTGCAGAAATTTACTCAATGATGTGTTGACATAAAAACAAATCCAAACAATTTTCAATTACTTTTTGTCTTTATCTAATGGGAAGATTACATTTAACGACACTTTATTCAGAATTTTGGATATTTAATAAAATCAAACAATTAGTGCATGAGAAAATCTAGATATTCATACTAAAAAGCTGCAGATATACCACTAAAATACTTCTCATCTATTTTCCATAAGACTTGATAATGACAAAAAGTCTGCTACTCGGTAAGAATGAAAATCCGATACTCGTGATTCTTCAGGCTCTCCTTCAGAATGATTCACTCGCATCGGACTTTCATTCTGCCCTTGTTACAGAATATTTCATTCAACCATTCGCCAAATTCTGAAGATGCCTACGATTATTCTCATAGAATTTCATAGGTTTTTATTTTCGGTATTTCATGTGATGAGCTCATCGCTGGATAAACAAAAAAACACAAAGAATTTGGCGGAAATGGATGTAAGTTAATTTCTATCGTAAGAAATCTGTTGTTTCGTCTGATACCGTACGAGATATCAACGCTCGCGATATTGCCGTAAGGTAAAAAACATTCAAGAGAAACAGATTTGAATTCTTTCGTTATTCTATCTTGGGAATGTTATTCATTACGCTTTCAATCGTATGCGCTTAAATTGTCTTGTTGTCCAATTCATTTCATCCCTTATTTATGGAATATGGTAATGTAAAGCCTCTGTTCCCAAATCTCTATTGTGTTTTCTTGTTTGTCTCGCTTCTTCTAGGTTTCTGTCAGAGCCCTCAGAAGCGAGAAACTTTTGATTCCTTTTGGATTAAACCATAATTGTTTCTCAGTTCAGGAAAGAAACCGCCCTTCTTTTATGCGGAATTAGAATTCTGAAATCCGACGGACGTCAAGCAAACTCGTTGGCTTTATCTCATCCTTTAAGACTGTAGAGGAATGAATTTTCAATGTTCAACTCGATTCTTTGACGTTAAAAGTAAATATGATATAATGAAATTTATAAGCTTCCAGTCGTATTCAGCATGGATGGATATATTTCATTTGATCATTATATGTACATAAAGACGCACATCGTTATCAAATCAGTAAATTCTCTTGTACCAAACATATAAAATAGATTCGGCTCGAGATCCCTTTTCTCTGAATTTTGCTCGATAGGCGATAGGATCTAGGTGGTTAAGCTCCTGGTGCATACATTATTTCATTTTAAACGAAAAACAAATATGCCAATATGGAAAATCGAATATGAAATCGGTAAATTATATTAAGTGATTGTAATTGCGGCTTCCTTTGTATAGTCTCATGAAAATAATGGAAATGAATACGAACTTACCCACGACTATCGGAAATATTATTGCCAGAGCAAAAGCTGCTAATAATATATTGACAGCCAAAAATATCCCGGAAAAAACTTTCATTTTAGTATTATGATAGAAAATGTATCAACTCAAGGTCTTTTTGCCAATGTTATCGTGTCTGTGATCAGATAGCCCTTTGTTCAGGCAAACTTAAGTAAGAATTCGACACAAAATTTTTTTGCCAGTAAGTTTTAGCTCATCTTTCAAACACATTTTCCGCTCAAAATTCCAGATTATGGGACCTTTTTCATAGAAAAAATGGTGCAGAAAGTGGGGATTAAAAAGATAGTATTTATGCTTTTGGACTAATCTACTTTGATAATAACAAATGCATGTCCTATTTGATTGCTTTATAATTGCTATGTATGTAATCCAATCGGAAGCTTCGAGTGGTTAAATCTATCATAAACACGATCAAGTGCTTGATGAGAGATTGGATTTGCAGATTGATTAGATCATGCTGTAGCAGAATGGATTTACTTTTCAGTAGAGATAAACAGTTTCCTCGTTCATGATTGACATATCATGTACACTTTGTCTCATTTTGGTTGAGACTGCACCCAGCAGAGACATGTGGTTTTCGTGACCCTGTAAAACAGTATATTAAAAGAAATTTTCGGAAAGGTATCAGTACCTAGCGTAATGAATTTTCTTCTAGAGGACTCAAAGTTTTCTGGATATCCACATTCCATAACATGAAATACCACATTATTTTTCATTCCTGATTCCTGCCGATGAATATTTTTCAAAAATGATCAGGAGGAAAATTTTCAATCAGCTCATCATCATGAAGATGATTTTGTGTTATGGAGTAATGAATAATTGTTTGTGATAATATCTGCGTGGTATATTTAGAAAGCATCCAGTATTAGGGAAACAGATATGGAAAATTTGATTTGAAAAAAGGTCAATATTTCGAAAACTTCGACTTCTGGGGAAAATCGGTAAGCCACTGGTATCTATATGAAAACATCTCTGAATAACCGTTTCAGGTGTTTCAATATCTGCAATATCGCAATATCTGAAATACACGCAGTATCTGAAAATGACTTTTGAATTCCATTGTGCACCCCGTCACTATAAGGGTTGATTCACAATGGGACTTGCCGAGCTGAGACATTTCCAAACTTTAGCAAGAGAATTCATATCAAGT
This sequence comes from Hippodamia convergens, assembly GCA_038502775.1. NCBI lineage: Eukaryota > Metazoa > Arthropoda > Insecta > Coleoptera > Coccinellidae > Hippodamia > Hippodamia convergens. Next base: position 61,809,015 of record CM076610.1, on the reverse strand, counting down.
TTCTGAATAATGTGTTGTGAATAATAGGCCTGCTGTGTTGCCTAACTCACTAGGGTAAGTACCTTCACACTCACCTAATCGGTTGCTCAATTAGACTCGAAATTGTCATCTGAGATTGGTTGCAATCATCATCTGCAGTCATTGAATTTTTCAATTTATTTTTTCATTAATTCCACTGTGGTTGTTTTTTACTAACAATAGCGAAGTTCCAAATTCCTGTTCTGAATGAGGCATGAATTTTGCTATTGTCGAATCCGCGAATATTACCTACCAATTTGAGAAAAGTCTTTCACGTTCATGAATTATGTGAGGCCATCGAAAACGTGTATTTAATTAAATTGGGTTGATATTTAAATCATACTGTTCATTTGTCTTCTAATCATACTGAACTTCGACTTTTCCACATGGATACGCTATCAAACCACAGCCGAATCATTTTCAGGCTGCTATAGTTTTTCTCGAGTTTAAACCAATAAATTCCGCAATTTTAGTGGGCAAGCATCAACTTATCCAGATAATCTAACGAAGCGAACAAAATCCACACGGGATAAAGGATTGTGAACTGACATTATCGACGCCCTGACCTCAAAATATTATATGGATGGTGGGTTATATAAGGGAATTATTCTGTCACACACCCATATCGGGATGAAGATATTTTATGACGACCTATTCGTCCTTATTTCGTTGATATCTCCTTGCGGGGATACACATTTTTTCGGCATTTTTTCAATTTTATAATAAAAAATGGAATGATTTTTCGAACATGTTGTACCTGTACATTTTGAATTTGTAATTTGAAATTCTTTTATTTTCGTATAGTTGGAACTATTCTATGCATTTTATAATTTTATAGAGAGATTAGCAACAGAAAGAGTGGAATAATGGGTGCACATCAGTGAAAGACTTTCCTGGACGACTTCATATTTCACTTATGTTCTTTTCTTTTCTTCTTCATTCAAAGCTCTGAGAACGATCACACAAATAACTTTGAAGGTAGCTTTGAAGTAGGGTTCCCCTTAATCCCATAAAAATTTATTTGTCTTGATTGATGAAATCATCAATATCAAAAGCTCATTTCAAGTTGAAGAATAACTCTTCATCTTTGTTCATAAACTGTTTTATTCTTGGGATCATCTCTACAATGTAATTTGTCCATTTTTCAACTTTTTTTTTATTTGAGAGAATAATTTCGGAACAAGGTAATGGTTTTGGCAGTTGATTTCATAATCATATGATTCAGAATTAATGTATTCCCACATTATTTAATTTCATTGAAACTGTTCATGATTTGAGTTTGGATAGTTTCTTGAGACTGACAGAAAAGAATATTTAGACATTTCAAATAAACTTCATAAACTTCTGGTCTGTCATCTTATTACATTATTTCCAATCCCAAAGCCACTCGAAGTTCTATTTTTTTATGTGATATCAGAAATCTATGTAACAAATTAACAAAAGTTCCTTTATTTCTTGGCTCTTTATATCGTTCTCGAGGAAAATGCGTCTCGGACAATAGAGTAGGAAGAATATTTCTATAGATTTCCAAGCTCCTTTCAAGAAAACACAGTAGGAAAGTTTTAATTAGTATTAGCTCCATTTTGGGCTTAAGCGCTTCAAAACAGATCTTAGTTCAGACGCGTTATTAACTTGTCTTATTCTTCTTCTGGTTGAAAACATAATCTTGTTATTGTCTGTGGCATGCCAATTTATATCGGTTTAGATCTTATGAAAGTCGATGATGAAACCGGCCGAATGAGGCTGGAGATATATTTAACGTTCTTCGATCATGGGATTTATCTTGTTACTGGGAATATTGGAGATAGGAACGAATGAAAATGAATGAAAGAACCCGGCTTCAATGGGAAATTATAAAATTGAGATTTCATCCCATATCGAGTAATTCTTGTAATCCAACGAATCATATTGGATGCTTCCATTGTACATTGAAGTAATTCACCAAAATTCTATACAATCCAATTAATGATTGTGAAGATTCTCTATAAGCTGATTGTCGAAGTAATTCAATAAAAAAAATGTACCTACCCAGATGTTTAATGGATGAAACTGACTTCATATGAATTTTTGGATGTTATATTTTTTCATCTAATGAAAACGGATATGCTAAGTTGATAATTTTTTTTCAAACGCGATGGTTGAGGGTTGCCAACGAAAAAATCGTAAAGAATGAGAGTAAATCATTTTGGTAACTCGCCTTCAAGTCTCACACGCAGATTCTTGATTCTGTTTGATGGGGTTGTACAAGAATTACGTTTTCTTTTTTCCACCAAACAAAATAACGGGTACGATTCGAATTGGTTCGATTGATAAGCTACGATCACTTTGAAATACATTTGCTATCAGGTCCTGTTTCTTCGATTTGTTAGACTAGAGTTTAGTTGAAAGAACCATTAAAATTTTATGATTCAGTAAAATTTCATTCCTACATTTAACAAAGTATTCATGGCTACTGCTTATGAAATATCCAATTTATTTGAGGATTAAAATTTGAATGGAGGATTAAATTTCGATAGAAGTTCTTGCAAGTCACCGTTTGATCTTTATTCAGTCCCTAATTAATTGAACTCAAATTCAATCAGAAACAAGATACTGTTTTTGTTTATTGTGATAATCCCCGTCAGGACAAGAATGACTCACTATGAGTGCGAATTTTCGAACTCGTCAGAACTTTCAAAGTTGATTCAAATTGCATTCTAAGATGACAATGTATGGGACCTGATATGTCTTTCACTTAAGACTCTTTTTGAACTACATATCTCCGAAAGTTAATCGGAATTGGAAAAATCGTACAAGTATTCAAGAATGCAAATATAAAATTAATGGGAACGAACTCCTGAAATGACTGTTTTATAGTTCAGCAACTATATATATTATGTGCGCTGTGAAGAGTGATATTTTTGTGGGAAACGAATTATGTCTACTCGTGATTCAAAAAATTTTACATTCTATCTAGTGCAAATGAATCCTACGATCATACTTTGATGGAGATTTGGTTAAAGCATAATCATCGAAATACTTTTTGAATGTCGACGAGAATTCTTCAATAATAACATCACCTTCATACTCCTATAGAATACTTGGTTCTGCCTAATCATATAGTGTTCTGAAACGCTTCCTCTACGTTTTTATGTGATATTTATTGACCTATAAATCACTTTGAACAGCAGATGTCAGCCCAAATGGTATCCTACACGTGCTACATATACGCGTAAAACAAAATTACAATATACGAGCACCTTAAAAGAGCAATAAAACATTCTATACAAAATAATGTATAAGGTACAACGTAGCAGCATCAAATTTGGCTATATGGGTCTATGCATAAAATTACTCTGGATCTGAAACCTTCAAAGAAAAGCGTCTTTCCTCAGTTCTATAAATTCAATAGAAGTGAAAGCAGTGAATTCCCATCGATCTGAAACGGATGAATATCAATCAAGAAACTGCTTCAGCACTGATTAATGCAGGTAATTGGTGTTTTTTATTGAATGAGTTATTGATTGGACCCATTAGGAAGTTACTCCAATTTGAAATCCTTCATCTTGTTAAATTGGAAGTGGCGGGTGTGCTGAACACAGAACGATCGATAATGATATGGCTAGGGACTGTTGGTATCTTTGAGAGGCTGCTGCTTATAAGCTGAGCTGATGCTCCCCCATGAACAATTTTCGTTTTTGATTCTGATCACACTGGGCAACACATCGAGGTCCTATCATGAAGCTGCTTCAACTCATCTATCATCAAACTGACAAACCTAATATTATGAAGCTTCATAGAGAGCTGTGATTGTATATGAGAGGTGTTTTGAAACTTATTACTAACACGGATAGGACCATTTCATAGACAAACCTGCGATGTTCACATATACTAAACCCTTACAAGCTTGCCCTATATTGTCTCAATGGTCCAATCATTTTAGTGAAAATAGAGTCGAAATCTCGGAATTCAAGATAACTGGCTGTAAACTTGGGAAAGCCTTCATTTTGATCTCTCAAAACTTGCTTCAAACCCTACCGACTGTAGGGTGTCCGCGTCTATTGAATTCTTCGGGTCAAAGGTGAAAAAATCGACTTTTTGCAAGTTTTTCTGAAATATCTCAGTTCCTAAGAGATTTTCGCTATTTTTATTGATTATAGATATTGTAGAGGAATGAATTCGCTACAATTTTTTTCCAGAAGTTTTTTGTAGGGTGTCTACGTCTATGAAATTCTTCGGGTCAAAGGTCAAAAAATCTACTTTTTGCACGTTCTTCTGGAAAATCCCAGTTCCTATAATATTTCTCTACACTTTTTTTTTTGTTTCAGAAGTTTTTTTGTACTTACAAAATCGTGACAATATTTTGATTTTTTTAATTGTCAATAAAAAAAATCTAAATATTTTGATTTTTTTAATTGTCAATAAAAAAAATCAAAATATTGTCCCGATTCTACGAACTTGCATGAAAACTAGTAATTGTCTGACGAAGGAGTCTGATTCAGACTCCGAAACGTTACACCTAAGAGTTCAAACTGTTTTCTTTTTGTTCATTGTTGGGCAACAATTTCTACTTGAAAATTTTTGGCTCCTGACAAATTAGTGCTCAAATTTTTACGCAGGGGCCTTTCCTATATTATTAAAAAAAAATTTTTCTAATTGTGTCTTCTTTCAGAGACTGCGAGAGAAAACCCAAATTAAGTTTTCAGGAAAATGCAAAGACATCCCAGACAATATTTCAATGGATATCGAATTCATGTTAAAAATTCGGTTATTATAAATTTTATAGCCCGCCCGTCACCGATTTTAAGAATATTTTGCACAGTGAATCTATAGGACTTCCTGATACTACAGTCTCAATTACAGCTCTGGGAAGACAGTAATTTTCGAGAAAAAAAATAAATGAAACTCATAAATATACTCCATTTACCTCGGATACGGCTCTGATAAAGTCTTATATATAGTCTATATAGTTCAGTTTGCCAAGGTTAGGTTATGTTTTGTTAGGTTAGGTTCATTTTCCCTACCTCAAGATCACAAAAAAAAATACAAAAAAAAATACAACTGGGCAGGGAACTTCATAATTACCAAAAATTCTGGCATATAGGATATTTTTGAGAAAAAAGGATATTATTACTATTTTTATTAATCAAAATTCAAAAGCTGAAGCTGTGCCTTTTAAGCTCAGAAACAAATCAAAGAATAGATAGGTACAGGATGGGCAAAATTGGAGATGCCTGAACCACAACATTTTAACCGAAAGAAATAGAGAAAATTGAATGATACAATACGATAATGCCATCAACTGCATTCCTCTATCGACTTATAGGTCAAAATTAAAATATTTTCGATTTCAACTTTGGTTATTATCTCAGTTTCTGTTTGTGCTTGGATGTTGAAATGAAAACATTATACAGACGGTCTGGGTCTCCAATTTTTTGAAAGGATTTCTCACCTGACAAATCAGTGCACAAGTTTTACGTAGGGACCTTTCCTCTATTATTCAAAAAAATGTTCTAATTGTTTTTCGTTTCAGAGACTGGGAGAGAAAAACCTAAGAAAACTTTCAGGAGAAACACACACATTTTGTGTATTGGCCTTGTGAACTTATCACTTCAGCCATCAGAAATTTTTTGTTAATGGACGAATACAAACACCCTTGACCGTGTGGGAATCTAACCCTCTTCTCCCGCATAGGAAGCCGACTGTCAATCGGTCACGCCTCGGAGGCGGTCGTATTGTACCTGATGATATGGGCAGCAAATCCGGAAATTTTTCATGAAAGGAACCACTTACTTTTTTATGTGAAGTACTGATCTCTGTAATCAATAATCAGTAAAATTGTTATTATTATATTGAACGATTTAATATTCGAAAAAGTAACCGGCTGTAACCAGCCTGTATATGGATAATAGAGATTTCTGAAACTAGGATGAAGCTCAGATGAATATGAACAACTTTCATTCGTAACGAAAATGTGTAGATGTTTCCAGGGCCGTCGCCAGACATTTTGCCGCCCCGACAAAATAAAATTTCGCCGCCCCAGCTTTGAGTAGAAGTTAAATGAATTAATTTCGTTTCAAAAGCAATTAGCGCGTCCTGGATTTTTATTATTATTTCTGCTCTCAAAGCAACACAGCTCTCGCATGAAGGAAAAATTCAAGACAATGTTATCTGGATTACATGCGTAGTTTTTTTACTGTTTTCGTTTTTCGATTTGATATTTGAACTCATAAAAAATTTTCACGGTACGGAGGCCAAGTTCTCGACTCAAAAATTTGATTCAGCTAATGTGAGCAATCGAATGAGCTCATCAGATTTTTGGACCAAAATGACCTAATACGAGATATGAGTCTTAACATTTCGAATGCAAACTATTTTTTTTTTATTTTCAACAGAACTGGTTGAAACCAACCATATTTGGGCCCTATAAAGCATTTTTTGCTCCAAAATCCGCGGGATTATTCATACCGGGATGCCAAAATATTCTAATAGTGAGGTCCTCAGTAATTTTTCTCAGGGAATCGATTGGGCCCATCATATTTCAGCCTCGATAAGGCTTATGCCTATTAAGAGGACAAACTTTGAATTTTCAAGGATAAAGCCCAAAAATTGACGAAAAAATTTTTGTTCAACCAATTCGGATGTAAAATCTCCCGCTGAAATCAAAAAGGAAGGTTTGCATTTGAAATTGCAAAGTTGGACGTCTCATCTCGTATAAGCCTTTCTGGACCCAAAATCTGACGAATTCAAAAATTACTAAAAACCTCAGTATCGGTATATGAATTTTTGCATCCTGATCAGAATGAACATCCCCGGATTTTTCAGCAAATAACGCTGCATATAGGGCGCAAATATGAACGAAAAATTTTTGGTTTCAACCAATTCGGATGAAAAATTTTCCACTTAATCCGAATCGGCAATAAAAAAGATGGGTTTGCTTTTGAAATTCGAAGTTCGGCCTCATATCTCATATAAGGGCTTTTTGTTCCGGAAATTTGATTAGCCCCTTCGATTCCACGGGCGTAATCACTAAAGACCTCAGTATCGCAATTTCGATTTTCCACCTTTGAGTGAAATAAATTCATCATTTTCAGACTTTTGAACCACCATATCCTTCTACTATGAGTATTATCAAGTAAATAAAGAACACTAATCTGCCTCAAATTTCAGTCAGGCATCCTTAGAACTCATAAAAGGCGCCTTTTATCAATATGCCTACTGAAGATGATCGATAAAAAACCCAAGAAAAATCGCCTACATTTCGTATCAATTAGCTAAGAGAGCAATATACGTATCGTCGTTTGAATGTTGAATCCGACGGTTGACATTTTTTTAACCCCTCCCACAAATAAAAATTTTGAATCCTGATTGGCAAACTGAAAGTAAAAGTCACTTCAGAATTATCCTGGAAACCCTTCCAACCACTATACGTTTCTTTTCTGCCGATATAACTCCGAGTTTAAATAAATTTTTATTCAATTGTTCGTATACTAATATGAATGGATTGGTCGAGCAAAGTCAAAAAGCCGCCACAAAGTCTTGGCATCTTTTGGATTTCATACTCAATAACAGGCGACTTTTCGATTTTGATGAAAAATGTCAGTATGAAAAATCTGATTTGCCGCCCCTAGAATTTGCCGCCCCGGCAAGTTGCCTGGTTTGCCGGCCCTGGCGGCGGCAGTGTATGTTTCAGTCTTCCGCAATAACTATAAGGAGATAGGACTCCTTGAGCGGATCATACTGTACTAAGGTCTATTTGCTCACAAACAAGGGGGTCTCATACGCAGCAAGAAACGCTTTGTAGCAAGCAGCACCTGTTAATCCGTTGCGGACATTGAGCTGCGAAAGCCATTAAAGTTCCTGATAAGTGAGAGTCCACGCAATTCGTCCTGGGCTTTCTGAAACCAATTACTTGGGTGTCGTGAAAAAAAGGAACGGCTGGGCCAACCCGTTGTTTCCGGAAGGAGCTGACAGTGTTCAATTTAACCTAATTTTCCCGGATAGTGACCGATCGATGGATTCTCCACCACGCTTGGTCGATTCGGGTCAGATCCCTAATGCAATTTGAAGCTGGGAAAATCTTCGTTTGCGGCAAAAGACACCTACTGATTGTGGTGTCGGGAAATCTTCGAGAACCTCACTTTTAATTTGCTGTAGCACATAGTTTTACGCTAAATGAATAATTGGATATTTATTCATTGATAAATTGAGACAACAGATCACCATTTTGAAGCTGGGAAAATATTTTTTGCGGAAAAAGACACCTACTGATTGTGGTGTTGGAAAATCTACGAGAACCTTATTTTCAATTTGCTGTGGGACATAGTTTTACGCTAAATGAATAATTAGATATTCATTTATTAATTAATTGAGACTACAACTCATTTGAACACCCTTATTTGTCCCCCTTTCAAGAAATTTGACCTGTCCGAGCGTTTTTTCGTTATTCCATCCCAAAGCTCAAAATTCGGGGTGGAAAGTTATGGATGGCCCACCCTGTATATATATATATATATAACATATGCTATGTTGTAATGACCTAACAGCTCTTTATGAAGAATTTCATATACGGAATTGTATGAATCAAATTTTAAAAAGACCAATGACGTCTGGTAAAAAATCCAGCAAAATTAAAACACGTTTCAAGTGCTGGATTGGCGTTAAAATCAAACTCCTGGTAACTTGTTTCAAAAACTTTCCGAAGAGGTGCTCCCGGATGCCCCCCTTATCGGTGGGGAGACCCATCGGAAGAAAAGGGGGCAGCACAAATAATTTGGCCTAGGGCCTCTTGTATTAATCCGGTACTGGTTGTATCTCTCCAGTTCATAGGCCGCAAAGAACTTCTTACATCACTTTTCGATATTTTATCGGTCGCTCTAATTAAAGGCTTCCATACAAGTTAGGTGTGATAGAAACGCCAAATGAGAAAACATTTCTCCTTTTTCCTAAAATATATATATATATATATATATATATATATATATATATATATATATATATATATATATATTCTTATGAAAATAGAGAGCTAAAATAATACAATAAATGTTGAAACCTAAGCTACCTAAGCTGAGGTAAAAAAAGAACGGGATATCATAACATTCTTCGTATGATACTATAGAATCATACGATACTATCATCACTAGTATCATATGATACTATAGAGCCAGGGGAAAAAACCTCAGCCGAAAAAAACCTGCCACCCCGTAAAAAAAATAACATAAAATATTAAATATCAGGAAAAATCTTGAAAGACATCAGTGTGAGATCATCTGCATGTTATCCGTCGATAGATTCTTCCCAAAAACGGCTCGCGATTCTTAATCTGAAATGAAAAAAGAAAAAAGCAGAAAAGAAACCTAAAATAACTTGGCTTCACAGTCTTAGAAAATCTGGCCTTCCCATCATTCGAAGAAACTTGATTCAGGGAAACTGCTAAAATCTCAAAGAGCAAGAGTGGATGTAAGCAGTTCTTCGTAGCATGTGAACCGAAGAGATTCAACTTGTCTACTAAGATGTACAAAAGTACTACATAACAGGCAGGTTTAAAGGCGAAAGTTTTTTATAAATATCTTGTCCCTGAGAGATGTTGGATTCTGATGAGATCAAATACGACTAAAACTGGTCTATCTTTCAGTGACAGAATCTGATTTTATTCCTCCAGTTCTAATGATGAAAAATCTGGGGGGAGCCCATAGATTGAAGATAATTTTCATGATAAGTATTTTCAACGTAATCATAGGCAAATAATTGTATTCATTTTTGATTTTTTTCTTTTTTTGACAATTTTGTAATAAGTTACTGAAAACAATATTACTTGCTAATTCGGGGTAGAAGTTTTAATGAGAATTTCGTCTCCGAAAATTATAATATTGGTGAAGATAGAGGGATCTGATCACGCGTCTTCAGCACAGACCATGGCCATTTTAAAAAAGTCTCTGAAGTTACTGAAAAATGAGTTTGTTCTTAGTCAAAAGTTCCAGCCGGAGATGCTAGAGCCAAGGATACGTTCTTTGTCTTAGCGATCATCCAATCCGTGATATATAAGCCGGATAGATGGCCATATAAATTCTCCGTATAGAACAGGAATGTTTACTATGTTCTAAGTTATGGATGTTCGCAGTATGCGTGGCTAGGGAATTGCCTCTTACGTCTATCCTATAAATTATGCAGTAATTATGGCGATACCTTCAGCAAATTTCCGATGGAAAATGAAATTATGCATATTCTGGCATAAGGGTTGTGAGGGGTGATAAATGGTTCGAAAAATTGCTACGTCGTAATAATTTCTAGAGATATTAGACACAAGATGAATGGAACCTCCTACTCCTGAATGGATTCATGAAATTGAATTATATACCTACCCAGCAGATCATATAGCATTTCAACATTGTGATTTATCTCTTCAGCTCTCAACATATTCACTAACTGACACCCGCTTCATGTTTCCACAGATTCCAATCTCTTTCAAAGAGTAAGGGATGACTGACAATGTTTAAAAAGTCTAATCGTTTCACTTTCGCTTGTAAAGATCCTTTTTTGCTTCGTCAGATTTTCTGATTACCAAACTGTTGAAGATTGAAGCTTAAACGTATGTATTTTAATGAATAAGATATTCATGAATAGCAAAAACCGAGTCCCTGCTTTAGGATCTCATCGCATCATGCATGAAGTGTCGAACCAAATTCGATAATTTTTTCTTGTTCTGTTTTTTATTGTCTGAAGAAGGTCTTTAAAAAACTAGAACCCCGAGCAGGAGATAAGAAAATTGGGTGGAAACCTGTCTCCCCGTTAAAAAAATAAAATAAAATTGTTGTATCTGAATATTCTATATAGAAGGACATCACGATCAGCGGGACGGCTCTTTAGAGGAGGGATTTCCAAACACAAACTCCAACCTGAAAATAAAAAAAGACAGAACAGCAAGAGAATTCAATTCATACTTCATCAAATTGATCTGAAATTTTCAACCCATTGCAAAAATGAGTTTGATATATTGTGTATGGCTCTAATGCCATCTTGGAATTTATAAATCGAACAATTATTTATTAGGTGTTCAACTGTTTCCTCTGATTCACTACATTCACAATTAGATTAATATAAATACATCAATAAATAGAAACGAAGAAAAATAAATTCATGGAAGGAAAGAAAATGATAGGTTGTTCGAGTTTTATTTAAAAAAACTTTTCTGTTGGGTGCCATCATTCACAGCATAATGCTGCGCCTTCTGACACAGAGCTGCTAGAAATTTCCAACTGTTAAACTAGAAAAATCTTATGGCAGGGACAGTTTAAGCGAGTTTCAGGAGAGAAGATCCTCAAACAAGAACTGAACTGAGTATCAACCGAGAGGAGAAAGTGAAGGCTAAAAGGTTAATTCTGCTAGAAAATTTCATTCCTAAAATAAAAGTTAAAAAACCTTCGATACCAAGTCTAAAGTCATAAAGGTTTAGATATTAAATGCGTTAGCAATCTGGCAATGACTGCGAAATAGGTATAACCGCGTGAATTACACTCTCATATACATCTCTGTCTTCAGCAGAAAGAGCCAAAAAGTTGTGGAACTATCACAATCCAATCCAATGAAATCCTTTTTTGATATTCTTCAGCAATATTTTTTTCCACATATTTCAGCATGAAACGATTTCTATTCCAGTTCCTTTGCCAAAAAAACAAAACTGGCGAAGAGAAAGCACTCTGCAACAGATTCATGTTAACCCTGCAATGTGTACAGATGATAAATAAATATCCTCCAAACTGTAAGAACTATGCCTAAATAGTGCATATTCCACGATTTTCGATGACTATGGCTCTTAAATGTTCATGAAATAAAATATCCCAATTAGATCGAACAAAATAATAATTAAACTAGTTTAACAGGGTTGGTAGGATTAATTGAGTTTGAACACTATTCATGACTTTGTCGAAGTTTCGTGGTTATATTTCCACTTCCTCAGGGCTGAAAATTACATTTAATAAATATAAAAAATTCGGCCAACTCACTATTAAAAATACCAACAACAGTGTTTCAATCTCAATTAGTCCTATCAACCCTGTTAAACTAGTTTAATTATTTACAAGAAAGACTTGAAATGTCTAACTCAAAATAATCATGATACTACGAACTATATTTAGGCTTCATTCTGAAAACAGTTTACTATTTTAATCAATCTCGGGAGAGTTTCTTAAAACTTTGAAAATTTTTGAGGTTATATCAATTTAATTTTTTTCTGTTGTGAGATCATAAAAATGTGTCTTAATGTAAAATAGAAATCAAGCCACGACTGAACTTTCCAGGCCTGCGGAAATGTTCTTGAAGGTAGTATAGACAAACAGCCAACAATATCCCAACTAAAGAAATGGCAAGAATATCAGTGAGTCAGAGGTAATTTATAAACCTCTACATTGAAATAAACTTTTCTGGAAATGAAGTAGCTATTCAATATTGTATTATGGCTCTTAATATATTATAATCGCTCTCGATTCCAACTCAATTTTTGAATCTCCACTTCGGGTTTCAGAAACGTTCAGGAGTGCAAATAATAGCACATATTTTTAATATCAGATAACAACCCCAGGCAGCAACAAAAACATGCGTCTGGAACTGAAATGTCTCCATTCGAACAAAATACATTCATAAAGGTGGTCTCTGACCATAAACCCTCTCTCCCACATGGCAGAATTACCAGAACGCAAGAACTGTCAAGTCGGTCTCAAACTTTTTCCTATAACTCCTGAGACTCACATAAAGCCGCGTCAGGAACAGAGCAATTAGCGGAGGAATTAACGCTTGTAAACTGAAATCTGGGCGACTGAAAAACGCCAGTTGGTCGGGTCTCTTCTCGGTTTTTCCTTCCGGCTCCGCGCTGGTTCACCTCTTTTGATCAACCGCTTTAACTTAACGTCAACTGTTTGGAGTTTCATTATAATTTTTCGCTCAGCTGGATGTTGAGGGAACGGCTGCAGACCTGCTCTTCTCGAAATGATCCGAGGGTGGATTTCTTGGTGTCGACCCGATTCAATTAGGAACGAAGGCGTCATGGTGTGACCTAAAGGGAAGGTCTGCTCAGATAAATTAATTTGGCTAGAACCCTGTGAAAGAAATTCTGATTTCCTTCATGATTTTCTCGACCGACGAAATTTAAACGCAGATTCTCATTTCATAATATGTGAATGCCATAAGAAAGTAGATACCTACAGGGTATCCCGGGAGGAATGTGACAAACGGATACCATGAATTAATGTCATCATGCTCGACTCGTATCAAGGGTTTTTAATCGCCTGAGTGCCTTCGTTTGGGGTATACAGGGTAATGTTCATCTTATAAGTGAAATTTCACGATTCAATAACTCTAGAACTGATCGATCGAATGATTTCAAATTTTGAAGTTTTGTCATCCTTTAATATCGCCTTCGTTCAATATTTCTGGAACCGAATAAATCAGATCCGGCCTTGAAAAATTTTAAATTTTTCTTATTTTCGAGAATATTGGATAGTGGAATTCGCAAGCATATTCTGTTGTGATTTGATAATATCGTAAGTATCGATCATTCTTTGTAGCAGTTTCTCCCTGTTGTTTATCTGTACTGCAAAGACCTTCTCAATCTGCGAAAATTTCAAGGTGGGCAGTCGTACAGGGTGACAAAATTGCAAAATTAAAAAAAAATTTTACCCATAAGTTCAAGATTTTATGAACTATACTTCGCGCAACAATAAAAGGAACAGAAAAATTTTCAAAATTTTTTGGTGAATTTTAACAGGCTGTATCGCGGTGAAACAGGGTCATATTGAAAATAAAAAAACCTACTTTGGAAGCTCGAAGACTCTAGTTTCTTTATATATTGGTTAAGTATTTTTCGGATTACCGGTAGCCATGCATCCTTGGATAAATCAGGAAGAAAAAAATTCGAAATTTTTCGCATTTTTATTTTTGATCTACGCGCATAGAGGAACTTTTTCGGAGCTAGACCGATGCAAAGATCGCAAATCCTGTTTATTCAGCTCTAATTTGCTTTTTGCGACCTTCGAATATGATATGATCATTTGTCTCCGAGATATATAATTTTGAATGCCAAAAGATCCTTTTTTACTCAGCTGCCGATATCTGTGGAACTACTGGTCGCATAGCGAGCCGACAGGCGTTTTCTTTATCTGCAAAAAAATTTCCTACAATGATCCGATATGAGTATCTAAAAAAAAAATTTTTTCGCCTGTAACCTTGACGTGCATAAATATCAAAAAAATGCCATTTGGCCGTTTTTTGGTTAATGAACTGTATTTTCGTCAATATTGAGGGAAAAGCTCAGGTTGAAAGAAAATTTGTTCCGCAAAGTTCCCCCTAAATGGGTGGATCGATCGGTTGTGTGGTTTTGTTGGACCGATTGATTGAAATTTTGAAAAAAATTGAGGGAAACTGATTTTTGTTTCCTAAACTTCTCTTGATCTATAACATAAATCAATAATTACATTATTTCTTCATTCTTTACTCGAATTGGTTGTTTTTTCGAAGATAAATAATTGAGAAAAAAATTCCAACAATTTCGGTACAAAAAAAAGTATTTGAAAAAAAACAAATAAGAAACCATTTCTGCCTCCTTCATTGTCCTCAGAAAAAAATTCATCGAATAAATTTGAAATTGATAGTCTTAAGCTGCCCACGGTACTGGATGAACGAAATTCTGAGCGACAGAATTTTTCCGTTTTTTGCAGAGGCACAATGATTTAAAAAACAGTTTTCCTGTAAACACCGATTCAAAAAGATTAGTTCAGGGAACAAAAACTTTGTTTCCATAATTTCTTTAAAATTTCAATCAATCTGTCCAACAAAAACCGCTGAACCGATCGATCTACCGATTCAATAGGGGACTTTTGGGAACATCATCTGTGAAATTTACTTATAACCTAAGCTTTTTCCCGAATATTGATCAAGATACAATCCATTACCTAAAAAATGGCAAAAATGGCATTTTTTGCTCTTTTTTCACGTTAACGTTTCAGGCGAAAAAAAAAAATTTTTAAATCATCATGAAAGATTTTTGTAGGAAATTTTTTGCAGAAAAAGAAACCACCAGTCGGCTCGTTAGGCACTCAGTAGTTCCGGAGATATCGGCAGTTGCGTAAAAAAGGCATTTTTGTATTTAAAATTAGATATCTTGAAGAACTGGTCATATTTGAGGGTGGTGAAAAGCAAATTAGAGCTGAATGAGCAGGCTATGCGATTTCTACATCGGTCTAGCTCGAAAAAATTTATCTATGCGCGTAGAGCAAGAACAAAAATTCGAAAAGTTTCGAAAATTTTTTCTTCCTGATTCATCCGAAATACAACCTGTTGAAAATCACCAAAAATTTTGAAAATTTTTCTGTTCCTTTATTTTTTGTTCGATGAGTATAAAATTTCACTCATAAGGGAATGTTTTTTCGATCACCCTATTGCGAAAACGAAAAAGAAACATAGTGTCCACGTACAGTCCAATATTCACGAGATTAGGAAAAGTCTAAAATTTTCCAAGTCAGGATCTAATTTCTTTTATTTCACATTGAAGAAAGGCGATAGTAAAGGGTGACAAAACTTCAAAATTTGAAATCATTCGATATTAGTTCAACAGTTATTGAACTGTAAAATTTCACTCATAAGATGAACATCACCCTGTGTATCCCAAACGAAGGCACGCAGGAGATTAAAACCACTTGATATGAGTCCAGCCTGATGACATTAATTCATGGTATCGCATTCCTCACGGGACACCCTGTATAGGATGAAAATTGATATGATTGATAAGATAGCGGAAATCTAATTTACATCTAAGCATGAACAAGGTTTATCATGCAATATTGAGTCTCCCTCTAAACTCTTCATTGTGAGGTCTCCATTTTGAATGTTTGCCGAGAATTATTCCAAAAAATCTAATGCTCTCCCTTATTTTGATGGGATCATCAGAGACAATAATTGTTCTTGGATAAGTCAACTTAGATCTGTCATTATGAAGGAACATGAACTGTGTTTTGTACACATTAAGAACCAGATTGTTATCTGATAACCAGGTCCCTTCCACCGTCAGTATATTATCTGCCTCAGCTGTAGATATTGTGATATTTGCTACCTTATCAAATAATCGATATCATCAGCAAACTCTTGAAAGGATATCTAAGGGTTCTGAACAGCCGGGTATTGTACCTTCGAGGGTGGTTCAAATATGATCGAGACAAATGCTGCGACACGTTTATTTACTATCGGAAAAATTTACAAGTAGCTTAAACATGTATGTGGTAGTCTCAGGATGATGAATGCTGTGAGGAGGACGGTCCAGTATCTCCGAACCAAACTCCGATGTTGTATCAAGCGTGAGACGCACGGTATGTCGGCGCGCGTGCTGGAATGCTCCTCCGTTTCGAGCTATAAGAAGGTTTCACGTTTTCAGAAAGTTAGAGTAGTCTGAAGCATTATGGTACGTTGTGTGAGCAGGATGGCCCTCCAAATTGTTATTATTTGTTCATATTTGAACCACCCCCGTACATGAACTCTTTCAATGATCTGTGATACCGAGTATAATTATCAACCATTCATCAAAAGTTCAATCAATCGATTTTCTTTGAACTACTTCCACAAATAACATATGAGATTACTGATGATTTTTTAATAGCTATAGGATTTCTTTTCGAGGAAGAACACATAAAGTCAAGAAAAAGGCATGAAATCTTTATTTGAATCGATAGAAGGGTCTATATAATTTAATGTTTGAAGATTATTTCATGCAAATGTGGACTGCCGCTGCGCCTCAAATGTTCCAACCTACGAGTCTCAACATAGCCCTACAAAAAATTCTATGAAGGCGTTATATCGCACGATCTAGGCGACAAATTAAACGGTCCCAAACGTGAAATTAACCTGTTCATCGAACATGCCTCTAAATTGGTTCATTGTTTCGCGTGCTGTGTGGTATGTTGCACCAGTTGTATTTAGAAAGGCTTCACACTTGAATAATTCTGCAAAATTTTTCACGTTGTTGTGTAACAGAGAGCCAATTGCTACGAACGGCGCCGAATCAATAATTGATAGTCATCACTAAGGGCCAGTTGCACCGTTCAGAAACTAACCATTGTTTTACTAAACAACGTTTACTTTTCATCAATGTTTATAATTCACTATGGTTGCACCGTTTGCGAATGAGGGGCGTTTAGTTAATCGGGAGAAATATTTGGCACAATGGCAAAATTTCCACAGTAATCATAGGGAAATCTAGTTTTTGATATTCTCTATGTGAGTTGCCACTTATTTCTCTTTTGTTGTTTTTTTATGGAATTAAATTTTTTGTGTCTTTATGCAAGAATATCATGAAAATCAACTTCAAATCCAGAGGTGCTCTTTTTGAACTTATATTTATTTGAATACTAGCTGGCCCCGCGAACTTTGTTTCGCCTCAGAGATACATAAAGTTGTATCAACAAAACATTGATATTTAGTCAAGTGGGAGGTATATTAGGCTAATTTGAAGTACAAAATATACAAAAAATTTAATTACATTGAAATAGGTAGGTTTGTACATTGTTATTTACATGAAAAGACTTCTTTTTATTTAAGCGGTACCTTATTATTATTAAAAAAAATGTCTCGTTGTAGTACCTTTTTTTCCCGGGTGCGAGAATAATAAGAGCAGAAGGTTTGCCGACTCGTGAACACGTAACATATAACTGGCCATGAGAAAAACAACTATTTTTCTAGATTTATGCCACACACATTCAAGGACTGGCCTTGGGAATAAAAACTTCCTCACCTTTATATTTTCCTTTGAGTATTGTGCAATGTGCAACTATCTGTTCTGGTCGAATTCTTTCTACTAACCAGATGAGAATGTGTGCATGTGGCAGGCCCCGTTTTTGCCATTTAATTGAATACATCCAGCATCTCTTCATTTTGAATAGAACACTTATGTATATTTATATTTTTCAAAGCTCTTGAATAACCTGACCTTGTCACCGAACTATATCATCATATGTATGAATCTTTGGGATTATGAATAATACTGGATTAAAATATTTACATATATAATATCCCTCGTGTGTCGAAAACACACTAGTTGAAGTATTGATTCCTTGGTAGCCTTTTAGTGGGAACCCGAATTCGATCCGTTGAATATTTTCAAGATAATCATAACTTAACAATTCATCCTCTCAATTCATATTTTATATTATCTGGCAAAATCAAATAAAACCACTGTTCTGAATGTAAGGATATGAATATAAATACACGTTGAGTTTGCGCAGATCCCTGTTTTAACTTAATCGGGTAACTAAACGACGAAATTTGCCCGTTTAGTGTAATCGACGCTTATGCCGCATAAAACGACATTTAAAGAATGATGCAAGAGAAATCGCAAACTAATCAGCGTTTAAATTTTTAAACAACGTTAAGGTGAACGGTGCAACAGGCCATAACCGATACAGCTGCGATATTTTCTTCAGTTCGCACGGTAAGTAAACTTGTTGGTGGTTTCGACACCACCGGGTCGAGTTCCGAACCATTGCAGAACTCTTCTCAAGACATTGTGTAGAATAGCTTTCTAAACTGTGCACAAGCGCAGATCGACTTACACCGATAACGAATCGGTTCCAAGAGTTCCGGGGTTTAAGCAAGAACTGGTGGTTCCAAATTGATTCTTACCTGAGTTTGTTTTGTTGTTGTGTCTCGTAAATGTGAGACATATCTTTTATTCGTAATTAATCGTTAAGTGACGGAGATCTTCAGGAAATATCAAGAGTTGATGAAGTCCCAAGAATATAGCATATTTTGAAGAGGTGCTCCTAGACTTTAACGATGCCCAATTATCCAACATTTTCGACTGACCAATATAGTAGTATCATGAAAATAAACCCACAGAACTTTTTTAATTCCAAGAACGTTCGCAGTGAGGTTTGATCAGAATCTGTTCGGAAATATAGCCTAGTTTATTGATTCTGGACTTGGTAACGAACCGGTTCGTAATTGGACCCGCGAACAAACCTAATAGCCCGAATAGCCGCTTCAGTCAGTCGATTAAACTTACTATAAAATGAAAAAAGCGCTCGATGAACTTTCTCAACAAACCCCGCATTTTGATGCTGAAATTCAATGATTCAAAAGCGTTGTTCATTTGTTAAGACGATTCATAGTTAAATTATAGATCAAACTGATGATGTTTGACAGTGACACAAAACACGAACCTTGTCGAAATCAATGTTGCCAAAAAGATGATAGTTAAATAAAATCAACCGTTAAAATAAAATATTATAATAAGCCTTATAATAAGCCTTTTATTTTCTAACAGGTAAAAAAAACCCAATTACAGGAAAATATATCTCAAAAACAACCATATAATATTGAGAGAAATGAGTACCAAACACAAAATAAAGATAAACTTAATCTAAGAAGGGTCGGACATACCAGATTCCTCCAAATAGGCAGCCACTACAGAGCTGGGAGAATCATTATGTATGTCACATCTGTTGGCCACCGAATTAAATAATCTGCACATTAAATTAACCGGTGACCTAAAACTGGCGTTCGTTCTACCCGCCCTGCAGTAGAACACGGTATTACTCCTTAAGCCGTCTCGAGGCACCAAAAATGAAATATGTTCCAGTAATTCAGGACAATCGATTAAGTCATGCACAATTTTGTAAAGTAACATTAATGCTTTTATATTGACCCTATGTTCTATGGGCTCAGCACCAAATCTACTGAGCAACGTAATGTTGTCACAGCCCAATGGAGGATAAACCCCATCTTCCCTCCAAACTAAATACTTATAGAACTTTCTTTGTACAGATTCAATTCTTTTTTTATGGCAATTATAAATTGGCCTCCAAATGATGCTACAATATTCAAATTTACTTCTAAAAAAACTATTAAATAATACAATTAACGTATGGAAATTTTGAAATCGCCTACCATTACGAATAATGAATCCATAGGTTTTACTGACCGAAGAAATGAGCTGATACAAGTGCGGTACAAAGGAACATTGACAGTCACACAACACTCCTAAATCCCTATATTCTGTTACACGTGACAAAACATGACTATCGATATGATAATTATAATTTATCATATTCTTTTTCTTTGTATAGGACATTGAATAGCACTTTGATACGTTTAATGACAGCCTGTTAATTTCACACCATCTCAAGAGAGCGTCCAGTGTCTCTTGCAATCGAAGACAATCAGCAATAGAGAATACCCTACAGAAAAGCTTTAAGTCGTCAGCGAACATCAGAATAGAAATATCTGCACCATCAAGAATATCGTTAATGAAAAGAAGAAAGAGCAAAGGTCCCAAATTTGAGCCTTGGGGAATGCCAGAAGTAGCACAGAACTCAAATGAGCGAGACTGCTCGATCTCCACAAAACATACTCTATCCCTCAAGTAAGACCCCATCAGTGAGGTCAACCTATCTCCAAATCCGAATGCAAACTTTAATTTCATCAACAAAATTCCATGATCAACTTTATCAAAAGCTTTTTGAAAATCAGTGTAGATTACATCCACCTGTTCAGATTTATCCAAGGCATCAAATACCTGTTCAAAAAAACATACAAGATTAGTACAGGTAGATCTTCTAGGCATGAAACCATGTTGATTAGGCTTAATACGGTGCTTTATGAATGGAAAAATTGAATTATATATAATTATTTCAAATAGCTTAGAAAAATTTGATAGTACAGCAATCGGTCGGTAGTTTTTTATATCAGATCTCTCTCCCTTTTTAAAAATTTGTATGATTCTAGATTGTTTCCACACAGAAGGATAACTTCCCCTAATAGCAGATATATTGAAAATATGAGATAAGGGTGCAGCAAACACACCAATGCAGTCCTTCACCAAAAAGCTAGGAACTCCGTCTGGTCCAGCCGTACACTTATTCAACAGCCTTCTAGACGCCTTGATTACATCCTCCTCCGCAATATTTCCTATTTCAATGAAATTGCTATCATAAACCTGTTCCGTGAATGAAGATTCTGAAGATTCCTCATACACACTAGAGAAGTGAGTAGCAAATGCGTCCACAATCTCATTAGGTCTTGCAAAAGTCTCAAAACCATTGGTCATAACACCAGGTATACGAGAATGTCCCTTATTCTCCTGCATAAATGACCAAAAAGCACTAGGATCAGAGCTTATTTTATCCTCGGAAGAAGTAACAAACTTTTTATTATTGACTATTACATATGAATCTCGAAATGAGTCGTTATGGTACTTTGTAGCACATTCAAATCTGTAATCAACCCCACTTTTAGAACACTCAGTTGAGTATTAGGGTGCTGAATACTTCCTGGATAACCCAGCCAAGTAGTAGCATTCCAACGTTTGAAAAACGAACCCGTCGGTGGGGTTGCCTCGGTGAAAGTCGAGACATCCGTCTACAAACACCTCGAAGGTTGTAGAAATCGGTTGAGCAGTCTTCAAACGGTGAATAATGAGGTTTTCCGGCATGTAATTCCGCCATAGGAGACGGAACCGGGTGAATAAAGTGTCGAATACCCTTGCACCCTCCTCCAAAGCAGGAAAACTTGGGGTAGACAAAATTGAGAGGGGACTTAAAGGCAGCCCTTCCAGATATTTCGAGGCCGGAATGTTGGTAGCGCTCTAACTGTCCCGCCCAGAGGCTAAGTTATGACAGGATTCTACTTCCGTTCTCCTGAATACGTAATGTACATTTAGTTGTTCCACTGTAAGCTCGCCTAATTGTTAACTTGGGAAGTCTTTGTTCCGATCCCATCTCGGATTACGGATTATATCGAGAAATTATTCATGGTATTTCCAGGCCGTCTTCATACTAAGGCATCGATCGATATTGTGGGCTTGAAAAATTGTTGACTATAAAAGACCACTTTTTCAATTTTGTCTTCTTGTGCCCTCTGAGGACCTCAAACATACCTTTTTCGGATTTGTTGACAAAAATAAATTATTCAACCCTACAAGAATCATGAGTTCTTCACTGGTAGACAATATATTTGTGAATGAAAAATAAACTACAATTAACATACAAGGACATCGTTTTTCACAATTCAAAAATCCATGGGGTTATAAAGCATGGATCTTTCGCATAGAATAAATTGATTTCCACTCAAAAAAAACATTTTTTGTTGAACATGCTGAAACATGTCAATTCATATCTCTGATTACCTACGAAAGTTTTGACGTCATAAATTTTTGATGGCGAAATTCTGTCCCCGATATTTCTCACGTGCATAACGTAAACTCGATTTTTTTCTTTTTCGTTCGTCGTTTTCTACAACATGCAGAGGTTCAGTTTGTTGTTGATCATTTTCGCTCATCAGGCGAACTTTTACTTTTACGAATTTCATGACGAATAATAATATTTTATATTCTTGGTTCATTACTGGAGGAGAATCCGGACAGATAGTATATTCGTGCGTTTTCTTATTTTGTCTAACAAATTATGAAAAGATGTCAGATACTCGAACTGGCGAAACGACGAGAATGAATCTACAACGACGGTCGAAATGAACGAAAAAACAAGTTAAACTATAATTCTGAGATTCAAAAATAATAATATGTTTCACATGACTGTGAATTTTGCATCATCTCATTACGTACTAGAAATTTGTTTCTTCTTTTTCTTATTTCGAATGAATAATGCTCAGGACCGAAGATTTTTGAAGGATAGATTATATTTTATAATCTTTGCTCACGATTATAGATTACGTTTTGAATAAGTCAGAGCAATCGTTCGCTGCAGATTCGAATATCTTACAGATAAAAACCAGAATACCGCCATTGAAGCACAAAACTACTTTGAGGTCATAACCTCCCATTTTTCTACTAAAAAATTTGAAAAGTGCCAAATTGCCGAAGCCAACTGACTACTTCCATAAAAGTGAATGAACGGTAGATTATACTTGAAATCTGGAATACTTTACAATATTCATCAAATCATATAGAGGGTGACACAGACTCATGGTTCACCCCCATTTTCTCCCTTGTTTCTGTAGCTATATTTCTGAAATTTGGAACATTGAATATACTCACTATAGGGCACTTTTTGACATATTTAGAAAAAAATCCAATTTCCGGTTTTTCCGGAAATGACATCAACTTTGGATTGAACCGAGAAGATACTTAAACTCGTCTAAACTCCATTATTGTGTTCGTATTGGTTATACAGAAAAATAGTTGATGCGGATGGATACCCCACCGATGGTCCTTTCGAATGACGTCAGAGTACCATTATGCTACCATCTGATAAAACAGAGTTTCGAGTGAAAAAAAGGTTTGGTTTACTTTTTTGGCACGTATTTCGAACCACGATACTTTTTGAATCGAAATTACTATAGTGTAGCATTATTTTGATTATTAGGAATAATTTTAGGGAGTTCATGGCTCTGTAGATAGAAAAATAAAATGGGCGTTCTGACGAATGAAATATCAACTTTGAGGTATCATTAAATTGAGAAAGTTATAGAGATTTCAAAAATGAAATAATATACCGGGTGTCCCATTTGAAAATCGAAAGTTGATGTTTCAACATTTATTGTATTATTTTAGCTCTCTTTTTCATAAGAATATATATACATATTTCCGGAAAAACCAGAAGTTGGATTTTTTTCTAAATATGTCAAAAAGTGCCCTATAGTGAATATATTCAATGTTCCAAATTTCAAAAATATAACTACAGAAACAAGGGAAAAAATGGTGGTGTACCATGAGTCTGTGTCACACTGTATATCATGAATGACCCATTAATTTCGCAATTGAAATCATTTATAAAAAGATTTTTCTCCCTAAACTTTTTTAACAAGCTCGCTTAACGAGAAATAGATTTCAAAAGTGGTCACTGCATACACCGACTGAAAAACGAACGATCATTTAGTAATTTTAATGGAAATTGAACGTCCTTTGTAAGAGAAAGGATATCGACATCTCGCACCTGCACCCATTGACGAAAAGCTTTATGCTTCATTTGAGCGATGTTAATTAGTGTTCTCAAAGCATTCACTGAAAATTGTTCATGTGTACCTAAGCCTATATGTACACAAAGTAGAAAATGGGATATTAGGAAGGATGACGAAATTCTTTCGTATAAAGAGTCAGAAATTTTTGGTTATTATAATGTTAAAGGGAAACATGTTATAGGTGCACATCAACATCGATGTGAAGTAAACGAAAATACATCTTGCAACCAAAGTAAGTTTTTGCTCAATCTAATTTACGGAATTGCCTCTGATCTTAAACACTCACCTCTTCGTAACATTGAGCTAATTCGCCGGAGTAACGTTGAAAAAATTGTAATTGTAAATGTAATTGAATTTGAAAATGTTATAGTACTCTCAATCTGTCAAAAATCTCAAGCATTTTCAAGATTTACTATCTTTTGACACATTTTTTAGGAACATATTTGATTTCAAATATGAGGATGTTTTTGAGACGTAGTTTATCGAAAAAGTCGGTAATTTATATCAACACTCTTCAAGTGTTTGCAGGTGTCCAGTCGAAAAAGTCGAGAAGCATAAGAAGGTAATAACTGGAGGGTTGCATGCTCGCGTGGGGAAAGGAGAAAAATAGGGGACAGTCGATTAGAGAATGAGACGAAAGACGGTCACAAAGAAGACAAGATTACATGTTAGATGACACTGAGGTGTCCGATTAAAAATTATTCTTGTTGACTGAATTGAACAATTTTCACTGAATTGACTTCGGAAATTAACAACACACATTTCAGCATACAAATTTGATAATCGATTTTATCGTATCGCATACGATATTGAGGCGACAGACATTCGAAATTTGGTCCTCTCATCGCAGCCGCGTTATGAAATTTATAAGCTATGTATAAATGCCAATGAGTCTGGCAATTAAGAGGGTCGGGCCTTTTGGTGACGCTCTACTCGGCGTCACAACTAGGGCGTTATCGAACGATGTAGACGGCGCAGCTCCGACGTTTCGTCGGCTCATGATGTCGCAAATCGCTCCGGTAATTAATTCGACTAGAACAACAACCGAAATGGTTGACAGCAGGCGCTCTATTATCAAATTACAACTAGCGCTACTAATCTCGCGGGTCGAGCCCCTCCTTCGTTCTCTGCAGTCGGATGCTGTCTGTTGCCCCCTATTGAATTCGATACGTCGACGTGTGTGGGAGTAATTGGGCCTGTTTTGTGCTGAGCAATTTTTGGACTCATTTTAAAGATCAGATCTAGTAACGCAACTGGTTAAATTTCAGGTCGAAACCTCGAAAACCGAAAAACTTGTCTCCTGAAATACATATTCTACCAGAAACATTTTCACGTGAAATTTTGCCAAGGCGAGACCGCATTTCTTACATTGTCAAAAAGTTATCAGATCTCATGTGGAGCCAAGCTGCTATCTCTAAACTTTTCAACTTATTTCCTTATTTCACAACTCTACAATCTGGTCAAAATATGTGACTGAGAAGTTTCGCTACTATACCTAAGAACTATTGTATAACGGAAAAGTTGTGACCAGCGAATGCATTTTTCACCTCACGCTCAAGTGACGGTAGAGAAACAAGCGGCCAAGTCACTTATTTTAACTAAGGTTGTGAAATGAGGACTTGTTCGAGTTAGCCGTTTAGCTCTACAAGAAATCTGAAAACTTTTTGACGATATAAGATATGTAGTTTCATATTGGCGACTTTTTACATGAAGATTTTGGTTGGATTTCAGTTTTTTTGTATAGGGTGGTCAGATTTCGGTGATTCAATACCACATCTCCTAAATTAAAAGAGATAGAAAAAAAGTAATATGCATGTCATGTTCTCTTCATTCGGAAAACAGAAATTGCTGAACAATTATTATAATTCCCTTTAACTTCCGCAGTATTGCAACTACGCTCTCGAAATGAAAACATCTCTAGGGTTTTCACTATTTTTTACCGGTGCTTTCGAAATTTCCGTGCCTCTTCGAATTTTAGAACAATAAAAAAAATCCTAAAAAATTTCAGAAATATATATGATGATAGACTTTCGATTTCATTATCTAAGCATGAATTTAAAAAAATGAATGAGTTATAACAAGATAATTTAAAAAAATATCTCGTGTGGAAACATTTTTAATTAGAGGTGGAAGTTGTCGTGAGGCTCCTTTACAATTTGTGCTATACAGTTCCTGATGAAATTATGTGTGTTAGAGAGTGGTGTGGAGAGAAATGAATTGAGCGTTTGATCCCCGATTAATTCTGCATGTTCGCTACTTAACTCGATTGCAATAGATGCGACATTAACAATTATGCTTCTCGCTGCAGTGAATGAAGCTGATTTTCTGATGATGAACTCTTCATTCCTGTTTCTGCTCTTCTATAATTTTATACATCTGCAAATTATGCAGATTAATCTCTGTCGGTCTGACAATGAAAAAATTAAAAATTTAGGTTCACTAAAATCTCAAAAGATTCGGATATAAACTACGCCAGGAAAAGAATTGACGCAGAATAGTTGAATTAAGAGAAGGATGACATTTTGAAGGACATCCAAGTTTTTTCCTATTGAGATTTCGGTTTCACATGAATAACTCAGGTTGAACCAGTGAGTCAATGAAATTTGAATTCATTATCGTTTTTCGTCGGCTTTTCCTCAAGTCTTTAAAAAATTCTCCTTGCAGGAATCCCGAGAAATCAAGGTTTTATCCTACTAATGTTATAAATGCCGAAGTTTGTGAGTATGTGAGTATGGATGTTGGATATCCTTTCATGGAGAACTATCGTACGGATTCGGATGAAACATCACATCAATAGGAATTGAACAATTAATGTAGGTGAAGTAAAATAGGTACGAAAATTTATCACAGTTACTGCACGAAAGACAAGGTTGAACAAAGAATTTTCAAATGAAAGTGAGTGAGGGGTTGCTCGAATTCAATTTCACGGCCTCACGGTATACCGCTCAACTCCATCTTTGAAAGAATAGTGCTGTTGATTTATTCTTGAAACTTCGCCTCTCTTCCCTAGAATTTCCGATAAGAAACACCAAAAACTAATACTGAACTGGGTGCTGAAGAGACACCAGATGATTATTGAAACATTTTTCTGAAAACTACAGAAAATATGTAGTAAATATTTTTTGTTCTTCATGATCAAAATTATCGTATCAACGTAATCAATGAACCACCACAAAATATGTGAAGCAAAATGTTGATAATATCAGGAAAAAACCAAAATTGTGCTCATTTCAATATGATAAAATGATAAATAGAACACCCAAATGCGAAATTACCAGGAGACAGGAGAATATTCTAAAGATGAATTCAATTCACCGAACATAGAGACTCACAACTACAGTCGTTTAATGAATGTAAATGTTGAACTCAAATGGTATTATTTCCTATGAAATAGATGGGGTTTTTGTGAAATGCTAGAATATTTTCTACAATTCTTGCTGCCTTCATAATTCAAACTGTGGCTCATCTTCCCGAAACTTCCCAGTTGCCATGTCAGAACTAGAATTTGGCTCGTTCATCTTATCCGTATGAGCTTTTACTGTGGACTATTTTATGGCCAGGCCATTTATATAATTGAATTTTTTACGTTCCCTTTCAGACGAGAAGAAAACGCGTGATGTGTAAGTGAAATTCACAAGTTCATATAAGAATATAAGACGACGCAAAGATTTAAGGAAAGCATATTAAGGTACAGGGTGAGTCGAAAATGTGTACCGAGCTTTCTGGGTGATAGTATATTGAAAAACAGGTATATTTTGATGAATAATCTCAGGGCTCAAAATGCGTATTCAGGGAGATATACTCTTCTAATAAGGATAACATTAAAAAAATTTCTCCGCATAACTTCTGAACGGTGAATGCCACCAGATTGAAATTTCGTCTATGAAAGTATATTGTCAAAATACATTTCTGATATTGTTATGAAGGGTGTTTTTAAGCGGGAGTCATGATTTTTTTTAGGACAACTTCTTTCGTTTTATTCATTTACTTTTATCCAAAAACAAGAACTTGGACCGTTTTCGAGACATTTCAGTTTTTGTAGTCGCATGATATCAGCATATTCATTCATCGGTAATGTTATATGAGCAGGCCGCAATTCAATAGAATCCGCTTATAATGACATCGAGGGGAAATGAGAAATAGGTCATAATAACCGGAAGTCACATAAAGCAGAATTTCAGCAAAATTGATGGTATTTTGGATTCAGTTTGAGAAAAGAACGACAAATTCAAATTTTGCTTTATTGAAAAAAATTAAAATAGCTTCTCTTACGATAAAAACTAAATACCTATAAAAAACTTTTTCATTTTTTAGAAAAATGATCTGAAATTTTTGTTTGCGTTTGTTTTTTTTTCTACTTGAAATAATAGCTTCTTACACCATTGTACAACTTAGAAATGGCTTCAATGGATGTCATTTTGTCCACAAAACACCAATAATCTCTTCAAGGATCTCGATTATACTAAAAAGCATGTCTGCAAGCGTATGTCTCGTATCGTATCAAACCTCATCGCATTAAAAAGGGTAGGGTGTCTTGAGAAAACGATCGAGCTGTCACTATACCCGGAAAAATTTTCGAAAAATCATGTACAGTAGAATCCGCTTATAATGACATCGAGGGGAAATGAAAAATACGTCATAATAACCGGAAGTCACATAAAGCGGAATTTCAGCAAAATTTATGATATTTTTCTTGGATTCACTTCAAGAAAACAACGAGAAATTCAGATTTTGCTTTATTGAAGAAATAAAAAATAGCTTCTCTAACAAAAAACTAAATATAAAGAACTTTTTCATTTTTTAGAAGAATAATCTGAAATTTTAGTTTGCGTTCGTATTTTTCGACATGAAATAGTAGCTTCTCACACCATTTTACAACTTAGAAATGGCTTCAATGGATGTCATTGTGTCCACAAAACACCACTAATCTCTTCAAGGATCTGGATTATATTAAAAAGCATGTTGTCACGCGTATGTCTCGTATCATATCAAACCTCATCGCATTGAAAAGGGTAGGGTGTCTTCAGAAAACGATCGAGCGGTCACTATAACCGAAAAAAATTTCGAAAAATCATGTTGTATCTGAAATCATGTCATTGTAAGCGATATGTCATTATAAGCGAAGTCATTATATCCGGACCCTGTTGTAAGGAGTTTTGAATGAAACCAAACTTAACACTGCATTTGCGTCATTATAAGCGATTTGTCAGTATAGCCGGCGTCATAATAAACGGATTCTACTGTAGTTGTATCTGAAATCATGTCATTGTAAGCGACATGTCATTATATAAGCGAAGTCATTTAATCCGAACCCTATTGTAAGGAGTTTTAAATGAAACCAAGCTTAACACATCATTTGCGTCATTATAAGCGATTGGTCAGTATAGCCGGCGTCATAATAAACGGATTCTACTGTATATTTAAAGAATCAAAAGCATAAGGCACAAGTTGAATACGATAGATCTGAGAAAACAAAATATACAACATTGTCGCTCATCATCTTATATGATTTAAAAATCTATTCAAAGCATATTAGAGTGAGTATTCTTGAAAGACGGATTGTTTGTCACCTTCGACATCGAATATTTCGCGACAATTGGATTGAGAAAACAATTCCAATAAATATGCATGCCATCGACAATAACAACAAGAGAAGATTCAATTTTATTTCTGTGCAGCGACGCGATGAAGGGCGAATAAAACTGTACCTAGTCTAGCAGAATTTCCAATTCAAAGTTGAAAGAAAATAGAGATAAAAATGAGTCAGATTCCTATAGGATTCCTGCATCATTTAACAGAGTCTATAGGCGCATTACTTCAGAACGATCGACTCGTCCTCTGTTGCCTTTCGAACTGGCAATCACGGAAACACGTAATCAAATTTTCAATCCAATCTCTCGGACTGGAAGACGACTCGGAAAAATATGGTCAAAACTAACAATATCTGAGGGTTGTTCGCAAGGGGCACGTCGCCTGGTCGGTCAAGGAAGTGAGTTAACGAAGCAATCCGAAATAAATGGCGAAAACAACTTGTCTTTATCGGAGTAGTCGGGGACGGTGGAATTGTTATAGTTATCTTGGGCTGTGATTCGTTCCTTTATTCGGTTGATTGGAAAGTTCATGAAAAGGATGTTGGGAAAGGAGGTTTTCATCGGACAGGTGACGAGTTACCAGAACAATATCAGAGTTTTGGTTCTTCATGCTAACGAACTTGGTTTAAAAGAAGCGCATTTAAAGGTGTTAATAACCAGCAAGCACT
Source organism: Hippodamia convergens (assembly GCA_038502775.1). Taxonomy (NCBI): domain Eukaryota; kingdom Metazoa; phylum Arthropoda; class Insecta; order Coleoptera; family Coccinellidae; genus Hippodamia; species Hippodamia convergens. The sequence goes on along the minus strand of CM076610.1, from coordinate 61,778,807 downwards.
AATATCCATTAGATGTTTCAAAAATGTTGCCATGTGGATGTTTTTTTGAAACGTGATAGGCACTCACCAATGAGGTCTTCACAGGCCTTCTGTGGCATTTTTTTGTTTGCCTACTGAGAAGTATTAGCCAGTTGAAAATAGTTATTTATGATATAAGTGCAGGAGGAATTGTTCAAAATTCAAAAACGTTCCACGATTAGATGGATCCTCTCTAGGCATCACATAGTTTACCTTGAGGGGTTTATTAGGACCGTGAAGAACTCTTTTTACGCTGCTAGATGTCGCCAAATTTGTGATAAATTCTTGAGTCTAGATAGAATCGAAAAAGAAGACCAGTACTCTATTTATTTGCTGGAGAAGATCCTGAATGAAATCGTATCGAATAGGTTTTCACATGACCACAGTTGATTAAGTCCCATTTTCAAAAAAACAGATAACATGACCCAGAGTCCCATTGAGATTTTAATTATTTTGCATTTGTAATTAAATATTTTATAGAGACACTTCCGGCAAATTGATTTCTTTTGATGAGTGATGATTTATTTATTTTTTATTTTATTTTATTTATTATTTATTAATTCGGGACACAAACGGGACGAACCCAAAACAGTGTCCACAATTCAATATGTACAAAGTGACAAAAATAACACATGAATGTCAACCCTAAATAACATACCTAAATCTAATTTAGAATGAAAAAACAACATAGTTCAATATGATTTACATTAGATAATTGTCTGAGCGACCTCAATCAATCAATGCCATTCAAACTAGTGCGGCGGAAATAATTCATTAAAACGGACCAAATCTTCGAAGCAGAGTCAAAAATTATATCGATGTTAGTGACCATCGATAGATCATTCTACTAACTATTAAAAAATGCCCAGATTTAAAGGAACACTATAAAATTTGTTTCATTTCAATATTATATGAAATGTGTTTATGAAAGTTTGATGGGTCGAATGTAACGCCACCTATAATTCAACAACAATTCTGTTTGAAATACGAACAACGTTTGAATTATTCGGATATTGTTAATACAATATGAGTTGCCGATGTTTTCATAAATTTTCGGGGATATTCAATGGCTAGTTTTGATATGTTTAGCTTGTTCTCATTTGAAACTCGGGAGTTTGCATCATACATAGAAATCGTTTACATTATGTTTTTCTGCTTAGGAATGATTCCTTGAAAGATTCAGAGTTATTAATTGTGAAGTTTTCCATTATTTCTATGAGGAAGTCCTCGTAACAATTGAGTTTCTATGTAGTTCATCATTGTCTGTTACAAGGGCTTCTTTAAATGATCAATATTGTAGTTCTTGTTTTCATGTTGTATATAAGGTTTACGAAAGGTTGTGAGAATGCCGGATCTTGAATTGTCCTAGACATTCCCACCTACTGGTCCAATATCGGATTTCTAATTCTCGTCGTCAATAAAATAACTTCTCTGTGGCCTCTGCCAGAGTTCGGTGCAGCTGCTGCTTTGTGGGTTGTTGATTCATAATAGAAATGGAAAGAAGTCCAGGACTCAAATTTATATATTCCTTCAATCAGAGGCATGAGGGCCAGAAGCCTCTGTGTCTTCAAATATCTGTGATTATCCTATAAAAGGCTATAATATTTAGGAAGTTGTTGATTTGTGAGAACAGAAAATAGACACTGCAGTATTTCTGGAACAAAGAAAAAAGGTTGAATAATTGAAAAAAATGTAATGTTGAAAATATCGAGAAGGAAAGGGAATGCCCATCGTCTTGAAGGAAAGTTGTATAAGAAGAAACACAAACTGATCATTTGTGTATGAAAACACCAAAACTGTGAAACTTGACGTTGAAAGAATAGACTCTCAAGTCTCCCATGGTGGTGTTTCAGAAGAAACAAAAACAAATTTTCCCAACCATATTTCTTTATCATATCGATAATAATTTCCAGGTTGCACAAGCTGTTCTAAAGTTCTAATAGAAATCGATTTCGAGAATTCCACTGACAAAATATACTGAGATGTTATTACTTTGGACCGAATATACTGAAATATCCTTTGAGCTTATTCTGAGATATATGCGCCTATCTAAAACGCATACCTGGGAGCGAAACCCTGAGAACGCAACCCCAATCAGGCTCTGAATACATACCGTTCGGACTTTGAATGGAAATCAGGATTGCGAAAATATTTCCCAGGGAAATCGAAAAACCGATTCCCTGTTTGTTCGAGAAAAGACTTCCTACGGGAGGAAAAAAAGTAATTTCTTGGTCCCTTTCCTTCGTCCGATTGAATAAACTGTCATTGTTCCTTTTGCCGTTTCCAGGACTTTTTCCTGGATTCCGTCCGAAGAACAGGAAAATATAAATAATTTATCCGAGTGCCAATATTGGCGGAATGAATTGGAGGTTGCGGAAGAGGAGAATGGATGTAATGATGGAGGAATTGCCAAGGAGTTGGAACCGGAGCAATGGTAATTTTAGTAACTCAATTCTCGAATTCGTTTCCACGTAGAAATCACCTTCCTCAAACGGAAGAGATATTTCTCTGGGAATTTTGATGAGAATGATTTCGTTGAAGACAAGAACCATAATTCGGGTTCGAGAAAGAGCAAGAGACCGGAATTTGAAAAATCTTCACTTTGGCATTGTTGATTCATTCAGGGAGTTTGACTTGTATTCATTTTTTATTCTACTTTCCACAACATCATCAATGATTGTAGTAGTTACAAATGCAGAATCACAATACAATTTTGTCTCTCAACCTGAAAATGTAAGATTTCCAGGCACCAAAGAACTTGTTTACAGAAATTCATCGAATGAATCCACCATTTTGTTCATAGAAGAAATATCTCTTTGTTAATGAGTCTTTATTTTCATTCATCAAGTTCGATTTGTGAACTTTGAAATGAAGTCAAAGAAATTACTATTTTGGTAGTTAATACCACTGCCTTATATTTTCTCCTTTTTCTGAGGTATATATCTGAGATTAAAACCCATTAACGCCCACAATTATTTTTTTCCAAATTTTGATAAAATTTCGTTATAGAGGTATTTACATTCATTTCGATCGTTTAATAATAGTTTCCTCATCTCACAAATTTAAGAGTATTTTTTCATGCATGATATATCATACGCTGGAAATAAAAGGCATTAACTACTACTTCGTTTTGATACCTTTGCCAATATCATGAATACTAAGTGAACCTTCTTCATTGCTTGGGGCGTCATCCTGATCACTCTCTTGTTGATCTTCTGAAGAAAAAAGTACTATATCTAAGTTCTAAATCCCGAATAACCTGATACTCATCATCATCACTGTTTCCAATATATTGAAAACCTGTTCAGCATCCAAGGGATGAGATAGTTGAAAAATTTTTTTGATCTTAAAGTCAAAATATATAGTATTACTTTTTTCGAGAAAATCAATCGGAAAAGTGACCTCGAAAAAATTACAAAACACCCGCATGTTCCCATCGTATGATATGTCGTACGGAGAATCTAAAGTGTATTTTTCAAAACGAAACCTCTACATTTTCATATCAAACGATGTGTAGAGCAAAAATAGTATCCAATTATAATTTATTTACTATGAGAGGAGAAAAAAATGACGAAAGCTCATTTTATGATATCGGAACACCTTTTACTAATTTTTTATTGAAATGAATATATCACTTTAGTTGGAACTTGCTGTGGGCACGAATTATTTTCACAAAGTCAAATTCAAGACTTTCTTCTTATAATTACATTCTTACTAAATTAATCTGACGAGGTACAACCGAGTCGCCTTTATTTTGGAAAAAAATACTACAAATATATGATACTTGCGTATGATTTAAAATCTTGTAACATGGATAGGTATATACAATTTCATCAAGAGGCGTGATAAACATGGTATTTTTTTAGAAGCAGTTATCGTCATGGCCATTAAAATCACGGAGGCATACTCAATGTGAACTGTCACGAGGGTATTGTATAGTGGGATGGTAGTTGGGATTCATTCATTGAAAAAATCGTCTCCTCTAAAAAACTACACGTTTTAGCGCAGTCCTCTTGCTTCTGTTTCAGACACCAGAAGAGTTAGGATATCACCCTTTCCTACTGTTTCTTAGATCAAAATTCATAACCTTATTCGCTTCATCTGTCAGTAGGTCAAAATGATCGCTAAATCTCAAATTGTGCTGAAACATTACACCGGAGTCTCTCACATTTGTTTTAAGCTCGTACATTTTCATGATCGAACTGTATCGGGTCATATTTTCCAATGAATCTGACAATATCACATCATATTTTTGTATTTGAAGGCATTTGATTTATTTTAATCTTCTGAACAATTGCATTTGAATCTTTCTGCAATACAATCGAATATGTTTGAAATTTTCTTGAACAATTCGAAATCATCTGGAAATAACATTGCCACGGAGAATCGTCGGCAAGAAGGCAGATCATTAAGGATCACAATGAAGAGTGTACTCTGAGGTACACTAGAACTTTGTGTTATTTTCTGAGATAATTTTCTTCTAACCTCTACAACTCATGTTCTGATTCATGTAAAACTCAATGATGCCGTAAGGAGGTAAACCCTTTGACGAATGCTTTTCCTCATTCAGTGTACAGGGTGGGCAAAATTGGTGATACCTGAACTACAACTTTTTAACCGTGAGAGATAGAGGAAAATGAATGACACGTTACGGTGATGTTTTAGAGAAACTGATGATGCCATCAACTGCATTCCCCTATCTTCTTTTGTTTTCGAGTTATAGTACTAAATAAGATGTTGAAATGAAAACATCATACAGGCACTTTTTTCATAGCTATCCAGTAGCGTACTTCGTTTTTTTCCAAGAGGTTTCCAAGCTGAGCTATAACATAAAGTTTTGTTTTTTCTTATGGGAACAATAGTTTGAAATGGCCATGCAGTTGATGACATTATCAGTTTCTGCAAAAAAGAACACCGTAACATGTCATTCATTTTTCTTTATGTCTCACGGTTAAAAAGTTGTAGTTCAAGTATTACCAATTTTGCCCACCCTCTACATGGTATCCATTTAAAAATCTTGCTCTACTGCTTCAGTTGCAAGATCGGTGAAAGAACAAAGATTGTTAACGAAATATTAACATTCACATATATTTGAATTATCAATGATATCATTGTAAGTTATTCATTTCAAAATTTCCGATACATCATTTGATATGCACACTTTTCAGTAGTTTTTGATTAAATTGTGTTTTCCCTTTTAATGAATAGTAGTAAATAATCGATGACTTCATGTGACTAGGAGAAACATTATCAAACAGGGATACATTGAATACATATAATGACAATAATGAAATATATATAGTCGATTTCACGACCGGATAAACTGACATTAGGTTCATTAGGAATTATTGCACCTACATCTGCGGTTAACATCTTCTTCTGAAATTGTACTGCGAACGCTGAATTTTTGACACTGTCAGAATCCTCTGAAGATGCCTACCGCAGATGTAGGCGAAACGTTATGTGAAATAATTCCTCATGAACCACGGCCTGTAAACCCGGAAGACTCTCTCAATGTCAACGAAGCCTTTTCAAATTAAAAAAAAATCTATAATTTAAATTTTTGGATGTTTTTGCTTCTCTTCACTTGCTATAAAATGCGGTCCGCCCCCGTGTTTCTGAGTTTATAAAATCAATCGCCAAAGTTTCAAAACCTCCACCCAGAATTTAATTCTAGCTTTTCCTCAAAGCTCTGATCGGAGCTCTTAGCGACCATTCCTGAATTTGAATTTCCAGATTTTCCTGGAGATATTCATTTCCACATTTCTTCATATTGTTCTTATGATTGATGTGTCATCTTCTTAATTAAGAGACATTCCAGATTCAAAAAGCTTATACAGTTTAGAAAATGGGTTCACATTATTCAATTATGTTTATCGATCAAGAATTTTAATTTTCAACAGAAGTTTTCAAAACATTGTTGGTTGTAATCATTGAAATTGTATGATTCATATAATAGGTACCATAATTTTGTAGCGGCAAACCATAATCCGAAGCCAACTCTGCTTTATAATCGTTTATGAAGACCTTGTATATGCTGATAAAAACATACACGAAAAACGCACTGCAATTCTTGAAAATCATTTTCAGATAGCTAGAGCCATCGATCACTATGTGAATTTTCAGGGATATAAAGCATCCTAGGCTGTTCATATTGTGCCAACGATTTTCCAAAAAATAACGAATCCATCAAACAATTACCAGGAATTCACATGCATATCTCTGCTGTACGTTTTTGTTGGATTCAGATAATGGAAAATGAACCATCACAGGATTTTCACAAAATTCCCATCGTTCTCCAGAAAAACGTACATAATACATCGTCCACAATTCCCAATACGGGATCAAAAATAAGGTTTTATACGATAAGAGACCAGGCTCTACCCACGAACTTATACATACATCGAACGAGCAAGGATAAAACGTGAAGCATCCCGTTCCCATTCGGCTCGCAAAACAAAACTAAACCGGACAAATCCTGTAGGATCGACGTCGGTGCCCGTGTAAAGGGGGAAAAATCGGAAACGCAAACACGGGACCAGTTTTGATTAATAGATTTTTTCGGTGATTCATCAGGGCATGGAAACGAACCGAGACAGATAGCACCAAATCTATTTTTCCTATATCATCAGGGGAGCGGACATCAATCAATTTTTCCTGTTTGCCCTATCGAGTGCAGAACGAGAACGTTGAAACAGACATGTTGTTTCAGTCGATCTCTTTCATGGTTATTTGCAGATACATTCGAGTTAACGCACTTACTTATTCATGACCATGGGAATCCTTCGCGTTGAATCCCTTATGAATTCAAGATTGAAAGCAACTCATGAAGCATTGTTATAGACTACTCTTTTAATACAACAAACAAAACAAAACATTGTAATAAGTCAACAGAAAACAAACCCGAAATAAAAGCAGTATATGCTGCATTAAGATGGAGCATTAAATTCTAACAATATTTTTACTTTTACAAATAGATATTTGGTTTCCAACAAATAGTGGTTGAAATGGGAATGACAAGGACATAAATTTCGTCGTGAATCACTTGATTACGGATTCCGTGTAAGAGAGTTGAAGTGCGTACAGCACACGTAAGCCCGAACGTGAACGTTAACGTGAGGAATAACATCAAATATAACGTTTACGTGCTGCAGTGAAAAGAGAGTTGAAGTCCTGCTATGATACGCCAGGCTACTAATTATCAAAAGTAACTAGGTTATTTTCAAGGTTAGGAGAAAGTTGTGTCAAAATTCAGACGTTCGCAACTCAGATTCGTTTAACGTTCGGGTAACCTAGAGGATAGAGTAAACCGTGAGAGGACGCTAGTTTACCTCGGCCCTTAAACTGACGCTAACATTAACGTTGAAAACTGAGGAATGAGCATGTGTATATGTCAATTATAATGTTTACGTCTGAGTTCGTAGCAGCACTTCAACTCTCTATAATTGAATAATTCCAGGATTTACAGCAGGACCAAACGTTACGGCGAAGACTGTATCTTCACATTTTAGCTTTGTCTTCAATTGAGAATCTACTCGATTATTTCATGAATTATATTAGGTGTACAACTTTGCTTTAGCCGTTTCTTCCCGAAATTCGTGGCACTACTTTCCCCCACTTTCGAGCAGCATACGAATTACGCGTTGAAAAAAACTGTTAGTTTTTTTTAATGATCCACGAATTGATCAAATTGTTTACTTCTTCATAAGACCGGAAGTGCTGGTCAGCCAGGCGGTATGTCATTGAGCAAAACAAGGGATAGTCCGAGGAAGCAACATTTGGAGAATACGGTGGATGGGGTAGGACTTTCCGTTTCGAAGTTTCCCAGCATGTATCCATTGAAATAGCTTCTGAGAGGTCTTTGCATCATCCTGAAAGTTTTATTAGGATTTTCTCTTCCAGTTTCTAAAAAAATTTGGAATAACGAAAGGCCCCTGTGTAAAAATGGCCCCTGACAAATTAGTGCTCAAGTTTTACTCAGGGTCATTTCTTCTATAATTTAAAGATTTTTTAATTATTTTTTTTTTTCAGAGGCTGGAGAGAAAACCTAACAAAATTACCAAATTTCATATTCCAAGCATGTCTTGGCCACTTTCGCAACAATGTGTCGTGCATTGTCTTGCTGTAAAATCACTTGTGTTCGTTTGTCTTTCAATGTTTGGCTCAAACGCATTGATTGCGTTCAATAAAACTATCGCCTGTGATTGTCTTGGTGAAGTAATGCCTCCAATTCCGCCATGTTGGTTTTCGACGTTAAAATCGCCATTCTTGAAGCGAAACCGTCTTTTCACTAAAAGCGGCTACAACAACAATCAACACTTCCTGCAAATGACGAGATTCGGCTCCTACACTAACATGATAAATCGAGAAAAACTATGATCCAGACAGAAATCGACCAATACCTCGATGGCGTTATGTTTACAAATACCTAAGATCATTGCATGACATCTAACACTTTTTGACGAACCGTATATTCGAGGTGTGGAATGCTTTACCTTCCATTGTGGATGAGTCCGTATCAGCGAACTGATTTGAAAATAATTATGATAATTGGCATCTACCTAGATGAGTGGAATTACTCTTCAACTCGTTAAGTTGTGGGGAACTTTCACTTGCCAAGCCACTTTACGATCTTTTTATTTTTTTGTTAACCTTTTGGATTTTCATGTACAATCATTTTGTTCGTCTGAGAGTTTATAGGCATTGTCTAAACTCTTCTCTTTGAAAAATTTCAAATAATAATGGTTCAACCAAACGCTATTTTTGATTTTGTTTTATGTACGTAGGTATATCCCAATGATTTTCGTGCATATCCTCAACTCAAGTTTCCTCTGTTTGAGATACTCAAATGTGCGAGAGTATTACGCCCGAGGGCAGAATCTTCAAACGCTTGTAACGTTTATTATTTTCGACTTTTTTATTTATCATTCAAATCTAAATATATTGTTAGAATGAGGCTTCGATGGATTTGTCAGGCACAGTCTTTGATTTTTGTTCGGTCTAGATATTATTTTGTCTTTTAATTTGTTTTCAAATATATCGTTTTCCCTTTCCTAAAGGATAGGCAAACAATAAAACATCTTTCTTGTCCGCGTACAGTACATAAAAAAGTGGTCCCAGATGGGATCTGCGTAAATCTGATGACATGCAGTTCATTTCCGTCATATTTTCGTATTTCTCGAGTATAGAAGATATCAACTGTTTCCGGAAAGGATTTTTTTTCTTCGACTGATTCGTTGGATAATTTGGAAAATTGTTGATGATATTTGATTTTACTGATTGTTTTGCTGATTTTGGATTGTTGGAATCAAGTAAAATCTCCGTCTTGTACGGGATAAATTTCCATACTATGGTAGAAAATTCTAGAGAATGCCGTCCTCCATCTTAGGTTATATTAAATTATGGTTTCATTTTCCTTTGCCTTCATGAATTGCCATTGCAGGCTTCTTTTCTTAAGTGTTGAATTTCGAATTGATTTCGAATTGGCGTGTTGATTTTGTAAACTATTTTCTGAGACAAACGCACTCCTATCGCTCTTTACTGGTTATGGGGGCGAAACAGGAGTCATTCCAACCCTTGCTTTGATACCGTTCAGAAAAGTCGAACACAATTTAATACAACTTTTTTCATTGTGAAATTTTCTGTATATGAAAGCCGGCATTCATCTTTCCAAACATCAATTATAAGAACTTCAGTGCACTAAATTGAAAATTTATCAGTGTATTTTTTTAATTCTAGATCATACACTTTCCTATTAGAACACTTAAATAAATTAGATAGTTTTGGAAAAACTGAATTTTGGAAGTAGGAGTTGATACATTTATCCATGTGAATTTGATATTATTAAAACTATCTGGCGCCTGCCTATTTCTTTTGAGTTTAATTAATTTTGAAATACAACCTTAAGAAATCCACCCCTTCTCCACTAGAGCTAAGCCGCGAGCTTCCTACCGTTAATTTATGTTACATCTTGGGAAATTTTGAGAATACTTCATTTGTGAAAAAAATAAAAGTAACACGATCTGATGTTGTAGCTACCAAAAATGACAGTGATACAAAATCTATTTAAAACATATGCACCGGTTTTCGAATCGTACAGCTCAATCGTAATTCCGGAAATAACCTATCGTTGTAAGCATCATACACGGGACCATCGGACCTTATCGTATCGGAATCGAAAAACAGCGACCATATCAAAACCGTCGATCTATATACATATAACGTGAAAAAATTGAATCAACCCTCGTTCCGTCATTTCTTGTTTCGAAATGCGTAGGGTGCAAACCGTTTGAGACGGCAGACACTCGTGAAATGGAACGAATAAATGGATTGTCCATGCGAAACTGGGAGTTGAAACGAGGATTCAATCATAAAATCAGAACTGATGTAATGCTGTTTGTGATTAGCGAACCGCGTAATCAAAAAGGATGACTCTAATTAATCGATTGAGGTATGATTTTTCCCGGAGTGATTGTTATCAGGATCCAATATTTTCGATGAAATGTATTGTGGTTGTATTTTCGCAAAAGCACCTATGGGAAAGATAAAAAACAGTTTGATTCAATCTAAGGTTTTTAGGACAAGTAAGGACTGAGTACATATTTATTATCCATAAATTTTCTTAGCGACGAGTTGATAAGAATAAGAAGCAACACTTTCAAGAGAAAAATAATCAAAGAAAACAGACATCGTAAGCATTGAGGAATCAAAAATTCCTTCGATTCCGAAAAAATTCATGAAGTTGAGAATTTGTCTGACAAAGAGTGTGATATTGACTCCGAAACGTTACGAAGTGTTGTTTCTTTTTTCAATGTAAGGCAACAACTTTTGTAAAGATTTGGTACCTGAAACATTATTCCTCAAGTTTCACGTAGAGGCCATTTTTTTATTCGAAATTTGGTTGTTTTTCAGAGACTGGAAGAGAATACCCTAAAACGGCATTCGGAAAAATGGTCTTCTGATAAATTTCAATATAGGTCGTTCATGTACTTTTTCTGCAAGAAATCAGATCTACCGATTTGATGCATGCTGAGATGTATGAAGTTACTGAACTGGAGTACTAGTACAGAGGACTTCAGAAATGTCAACACTCTTCGTGACTCGTTTTTGAATTTTGAACTCGTGGAAGAATTTCAGTGCCTTCTGCTATCATTTTATAGATAACTATTTTCTGATTAACTGAATTTCTCTTGAAATAAAGAAATATTTCGCCAAATATTGCTTAGAGATTTTTGCATTAAGAAATATAGGTTGCAGCTTTCAGCACTAGTTTTTGAGTTCATGAAACGTTTTCTTCGAGAACATAAAATCATCCTTTTAAATATGCTCCATAGTTCGAACAAAATTCCATTGTGCAAAATTCATTCATATTTTACTATTCATGAATATTTTAATCATTTCTCTGAAGCTTCATTATCAGCTCGCAATCAACATCAATAGAGTCGGCTTGTGAAGGATTCGTCCCAAAAATTGTTAATGTAAAACATAATTTATCAATTTGTATCTACATCATCTACTCTACCGCTCTAGTGGTAAAGTACAAAACCGCAATTATAAAATATCGATCGTCCTGTGGACTGTCATTTCCATTCCATTAAATGATGGATGCGACATATTTATATCGCTAATATTTAACGTGTTTGTGCTCGACCTTGAAAATTGATTGCGTTAAGTGCACATATGTGCTGGTTTATTTATGGTCAATTTCAACAGGATAAATATTTGAATTCAGTTCAGATATTCATTTATCAAGCGTATGAGAAACTCATTACAAAAAATGGGTTTTGATAATATGAAACTCTGATAATGTCACTGAGAGATTGCATTACTGGCAGTCAGCAGTACTTATTATATCGAAATGAAAACTTGGTGTGTACTGTGTTGCACTCAGATAAAACTTTGTAACTTGCAGCATGTCTTTTAGTACGAAATCCACCAAGTTAAACTGCTTAATTTGTTGGAAAGAAATACTTTAAGAAACTTGTTATTCGTTAAGATGATAAATTTTTTTCCATTCATTTTGTATCCCTCGATCCCATGAGTAGATAACCTTCGAATAGATATGCCTTGAAGAAAGAATGTTGAATTGATTTCACAAGAGCAACCATTTGACGTTTCATGTTCATAGAAAGATAAATCAGTAATCTACTGGATGCTGTAGGTATGGAATACAAGTATGTAGGTCGTTATTTTAGGGTCAGTTCTAAATACCTATGAATCCAAGCATGATTAGTGAGAAGTTCAACCAAATTTTTGCTCTATCAAGCTGGTATCCAATAGAATTTTTGAAGAAAAACGTGTCTAATCTAAAAATCCTCAGAGCCCCCATGATTTTATAATTATTCATAAAAGTATTTATCTGTCTTCACGAAGGCAAGCCATAAATATAGATGAATTGTATATAGTATATAATCATCGGAATATTTATAATTTATTAGCTCACAGAAACTTCATCGCAGAGTTTGAAACGACGATAATTTTATTGAATATATAACACTTGAGTTGGGCTAGTGACAATCTAAAACCTGAAGTATTATTAATTTGTTGGAAAGATTAAGGACGTCTATAAATCTACTTTCTATCTTGTATTTATGTATGTTGGAAAGAAATTTACTATGAATTTATCTCGTGTTTATGAAATTTTTGTTTCATCCAGATACAAGTTTCAAAACTGGAAAAACTGTTCTTTTCAAAAAAGCATATTTTGCTTCATTTCACATACAACCTTTCTCTATGGAAGGATAAATGTTTGAGGATATGAAAAAAATCTTACCTCCAATCGAATCTGTCCTGAGATGTCTGTCGTAGAATTTCCTCTGTCCTGTAAAAAAAAAGTGATGATCATCTCAAAATATCTAACAAGTTGATGCATCTCAAATAAAATATGCAGAATGGAAATGGTTTAAACTTGAGGTTAGACTCACTAACATTTCAAGATTATTTTCAACGGGACCTAAAGCAATAACAGGAATCACGCCAATTAACTAAAAATACCAGTTGTTAAAGACAAAATTATTTTTAAATATCTGAGTTTTAATTGAATTGCAAATTTCTCATGGATCCTACAAGTAGGAAACTGAATTGTTTGCATGGTAAATACACATTCAAGGTTTACTCAAAAGTAAATTGCTGATAGTAATGTTATGTTTTTTCCCAGTGAAAGAATGTTTCTCCAATTCATTACCAAATTTATTCGCCATTATCCAATGATAATGAAGCAGTTTCCTTATCCATCCAATGCAGATCAGTATTACAAACAGTATTGACCTCAGAATCGCAGACAAAACCGAGTAATTTTTGAGGTTGCCAGTATGAATCACTTAGCGATGTAATTTTTTATAATTTTACTTGTTTTTATATTGAGCTCGAGTGTTTAGTGAGTAGTAAGATGATTCTTTCTTTTCGAGTTCTCACATAATAATATACTTGAAATTATAGAATGAAAAATATGATTATTGCTCCAAATCTTCTGACTGCCTTTATCCAACGACTGATCCGTATGACAGATGAGCAGCAGTCAGTTAAAATTTCTTTTGAAAAATGAATGTCGACATTGGGTTACAGACGTTTCTTATGCTAATAACTGGCCCCTTATAAGAGTTTTTTTTATGTAGAGATGCGTAATGTGACATAGTTTGAAATTCGGTTGAATTACCTAATTTAGTTTCTCGGTTTCTGCGACAATTCATGCAATATCTTGAAACACGAAGATCTAAAACTTAAATCGTCATTCTTCTGTATTTGATGCGAACCCTACTTTCAATTCACGTGGAAAGAAATTTTTCGAATACGAATTACAGGCTTGTGATACATCATTTAGAAATGGGTAGGTAGTTCTCTTTCAACAAATGACATCACTTCCGAGTTATTTACATTCTTTAAGAAATATTTCTGTTTGAGTGATCTAAGCAAGGATCTACCTACATATATCAATATACTGTCGTAAGTTAGAAAAATATGTCTCATATCAATATTGACGATTGGCCTACAAAGCGATCCATATTTCTAAATACTTTTTCACAGTCATTTATTTATTTATTTTATTCATTTATTTATTTATTACCAACGGCAGAGCCAATTTTAAATTGAAAAACAATCTTACAGCATTATGATGATACAAAAACCAGAAAAAAAAATTTCCAGCAAAAATACATTAAGGAAAAAAAAAACAAGAAACTTTTTATAATTTTACATAATCTCAAAATATTTTTTGAGGCTAAAAATAGATATATGAAATACATCAACGTCTAATGCATTTGTTTCTTTTATCGCTCGTTCGATAGGATAGTTTGTAGGGATATATTCAATATAAAAGGGCTCTCTATATCTAAGGAATACATTTTTTGCATTTAATTTTAACTTAGATAGTAAGTATTCACAATCAATATAATTATTTAGTAATTTGTATACAAACATTATATCAAAATTTTTCCTCCTTATAGTTAGTGCTTTCATTGATAGAGATTCAAGTAAAAGGTCATAATTAATCGATATCTTAGGAATGCCCATTTTGTAAGCAATCCATCTTAAAAATTTTCGTTGGACGCGTTCAATATTGTTCTTATGCACTTCATAATACGGTGACCATACAACAGATGAATACTCCATTATACTTCGTACGTTCGTAGAATAAACAATTTTTAGAGCAGAAATATTATTGAAATTTTTGAGTTTTTTTGATAAATCCTAGCATCCTCATAGCTTTTTGTGTTGTAATAAAAATATGCTGAATAAAGTTTAGTTCGTGGTCAAGGTGAATTCCTAAATCTTTAACTATTAGGCTTGAGCTCAGTTTGATATTGTTTAACATGTAATCGTACTGTATATGCGATTTGATTCTGTGAAATCTCATAACACATTTCATTATCGACACACCACCTTTCTAAATTTTTAAGATCTGCTTGTAGTAAAAAACAGTCTTGAATACTTCTTATGACCCTGAACAATTTGAGATCGTCTGCGAATAACAAAAAAAGACTCCCATCAATATACGTTTCTATATCATTTATGAAACATAGGAATAGTAATGTAGAAAGGGGTGAACCCTGACCAACTCCAGAAAGAACGAGAAACCGTTCAGAGAATACATCATCTCCAAGCTTGACCCTTAAGGTACCCTCATTTAAACGATCCAATCTAACAACGGAGGGCAGACACCGAGCTCTTTAAGTTTTTTAACTAGTAACCAATGTGGAACCGTGTCGAAAGCTTTCTGAAAATCGGTATAGATGCTATCAACTTGTAATTCATCTGTCATAGCTTTTGAAATGATGTCTATATATGAAACCAGATTAGTTGTTACCGATCTCTTGCTAATGAATCCGTGCTGTTCCGGCAAAAAAATACGTGAAAAGCAGGGGAAAATCTTGATATTGATGAGCTTGTCTAAAATTTTAGGAATATGGGAATATTTCATTACTGGTCTATAATTTTTTACATCTTTTTCATCCCCAGACTTGTGCAAAGGAACAACGAAATTATCTTTCCATATCTTTGGATAACTTCCGCATTTAATCGAGCTGTTGAATATGTGGCATAAAGGCTCAGCAAAAAAATTAGCACAGCGTCATAAAAATCTACTCTCGATAAATTCAATACAATATCAGATGAATATCAAGATCTGCAAAATTCCGTTCCCCTTTCAGCTTTCAACAGCAGTTTTTCCTCACAAACGAGGCAAATTGGCTAGAAATAGTCCACGATCGTCACGAAAGCCTCTTCACGCAAACCAGAAATTTACCACAGCTGAAAGATATTGATATTATGCAAAAAAGAACCACGCACGATCTGAGCTCTAGCGATTCGTGTTATTGGGGTTCGTGTCGGTTGTTTGTTCTTGCTACGCCTAATGACAGACGTTCCGATAATCGCTTTCCGCAGTCTACGAAACAATGCTCTTTATTGTTGAACCGAATTATGATTGTAACTACGAAGTGCGGAACTGAAACAAAACGGGGTTGAACAGATGCTCGTACAGAACGACATGATTGCGGAGGATTGATTAATGCTCCACTTAGCGTGCTGCATGGTTGAGGCAGGTTTACGACGTTTTCTGAATGGAACGAAACCTGTAATGCACCGGCGGAAAGCGGCTTTGAGTTCCGAAATAGATGCATTTACGCAGGGAGTATTATCATTCACAATGGAATCTTCTCGAAATAAGCTTCAAATGTTTCATATGTGAATATATAAGTCGAAATACGAGTGGAAATGGAAAAAGACCATTCTTGTTTTACAAGAATTTTGAGTTTTTCAGTATACATTAATACATTGTGAGTTTTGTAAAGTCCATTAAACACTGAGACGTTCGTCTGTTTAAAATTCAAAGCAAGAATCATTTACCACCTATCAAATACGGATTTTGTAAAAAGATGAGCTCAGCTTTCTATATATAGCTTCTCTATAAAGGATACTCTTCCTCGAAAAACTGTAATTAGTGTATATTATAGCTTAGTCCATAGTCATATGTCCTACTGTATACTTGTTTGGGGTAACTCCATTGATTTTGATAGAATTTTACTATCTCAAAAACGCCTAATACGATTAATTTTCTGCCTTCATCCTCGTACCTCTTGTCGGTCTATGTGATATTGATTTAGATCCCTTATTATTTATAAAGGTGTGAAAATAAGGTAAATTCGAAAAAAGTTAGTTGACCAATACATTCATTCAGAATAAAATTGAAGAAACCATTTTGTAGTTTTTGAATATTGCGCTTTGTTAGAACGTCCGAATGGGTAATTGAGGCACCAGATGTCCGATCAACCAGATCAGTAGGTAGAAAAGAATGAACACAACACAATCAGGGTGAAAATTATTTAGGTACAATGTTTACTTATCCCAGATGTTGGAACCTCATAAAATATTTATAGCCCTGTTGACCGTTCTTTGGCGGTCCCTTCAAAATATTCGTTGAAATACCGTCTTATGCATTAATTCATTCCATTCTGGGAAATTACGGAAGGAGGAGAGAGAAATCTGTTTTTTTATAATAGGATATATAAAAATATTGGGTTCAGTTTTGTTATATTCTATTTTTTGTGATGGAAAACTACCATTGTTTTCGGTTCTTCATTTACATTTAGAGGTCATAGTCACATTTTTCGAATAACTAAAAAATTTTTCTTGTCATTAAATTGAGAAATTAATTCAATTCGTTAGTTTCTCAAGTCGTTCTTTTCAGTGTGGCTCTGTAAGTATAAATTTGGATCCCAACTATCCAATGAATTTATCCAATACATAATACATCGGAAACTCAGAACTATTCAAGTTGCACAACACTACCACGAACTGCTCGGAGCTTTAGGACTTGATACAATTGGGACTTCACGTTCACGCCCTCAATCAAACTCATAATTAGTGGCTCCTCTATGGATCAGACAATCCCATGAAAAGTCATATATGGTGGATTTTGCAGAGAAATTTTCGATAAAAATATCTAAAAAAAACCACTGTTTCCCATAGAAATATGCATACAAGATGGCGCCATTTCTCAAGAAACTTTCTGTTCTGTTCATCTGGATAAACAGTTTCTCTTCGAAACCGAGAATTTCTTCTCAAAATACCTAATAGTACTTTCATTATTTATTATCACCATCTACCAGTCTCTTTTTCAACCCCCGCTGTAAATCCAAAGTGTAAGACTTGTGGTTCAATTGGTTTGGTTCATAAGAACGGAATGAACAAACGGGTCATTTTCATAGTAAAGAACCAAAAAAGTGTGAAAAAACTGTGTGTTATTAAAAATTATTTCTGACACTCTGTGCGAAATTCAACAAGATTTTCGAAATGAGTTCGCGAGTTCGAGATACCGGTAGAAAATTCGAGTCGGGTAGTTCAAAAAGGAAAAGAGCAATCAAAAGAAAGCTTGACAGGCGCTGGATGATTTATTCACAAACAAAGTTTTTCTAGACTTAAAATCATAAAATAGTATATTATAAAACAAGTTGCAGAATGAGCTCCTATTACAACACGAATGCGAAGTTCGAAAACGAGCGACGAAGGAGCGAGTTTTCGATAGCATGAGTGTTGGAATTGCCTTCTGCAACGAGTATTAGACGATATTTTCTCTATTTCAGTCAAGTTTCATGAAATACTCTCGAAATTCAAATGAAAATTCAGGTTAGTGACTTCTATATTTCATCTTGTCAGTTGGTGTGACTTACGATATTTGACAGATAACGGAATTTGAATTGATTTGATTTGAAAATTAAGAGGATCTGGGGTCAGTACTGACAACCACCAAACGAAAAATATCACTGAAAACAATGCTGTAATGAGTTTCATTACAGCACTTCTTTTAGTACTGTAATGAACTCATTACGATACTGAAATAGAGAAACATATCTGGGTTAAGGAATTCGATGACACAAGATCGGCTTTCAGCCCTTGCGATTCTATTAATAGACAATGACGTAGCTCATTCGATCGATTATGATACTTCAATTAAAGATTTCAGTGCTAGAAAAAGCCGTAAATATGAATTTTAAATTCATCATTTGTGTATTTGTTAATTTTGTAAAGTTATATTAAAGTTATATTGAATTTTATATGTTATATTATATTTTCATATTTTAATTTAAACTCAAATTTCATATCTTTATAAAATATGACAATAGCCTATACAGAACAACCGGACTTACTTTCGCATCACATACTTTTCACGAAGGAAAAAGGGCCTCGCGAAGACTTCCCGCCCGGGCCTCGCAATGGCTAAGGCCGCCCCTGTTCACCAACTCGCTTCTTAACCAACTTCAACAGAAAGAACTAACCTAGTGAAAACTAATCCACGATGAGGGCCGAAATGCTCGAAAGAACAGGTTACATTTTTGAAGTATTGGAATTGCTTTCTGCCTATTTCAGTAAAATTTTGTGAAATACTCCTGAAATTCAAATAAAAATTCAGATTATTCATCCTACTGACTTTTATATTGCTTCTTCTTTAGAGTGCTTCTTAGCAGTTGTTGATTATACCAAAATATGACAGATTGTGAACTTTGAATTGATTCAATTTTTGAATTCATAGGGTCAATATTGACAACCACAGAACGAAAAATATAACTGAAAACAATGCTGTGATGAATTCATTAGAGCACTACCTTAAGTACTGAAATTAACTCATTGCGGTACTGAAATAAAGAAAAAATATTTTTAGTTTGAACGACCTGAGAAAGGATTTATAAACTGTCCTAAACTAGAGAAATAAGTCTCATTTCACTATTCATTGGCTTACAAACCGAATCCTATTTCTAAATACCTCTTCAACATTATGAAAATCTCCTCTCGATTAATTCAATATAATGTTCATATCAAGAATTGAAAAATTCCGGTTTTTCGTCAGCTTTCAACAGCAGTAATATTAGAGAAAATCTCATCAACGATAGTGCGGCGCATTCGCCAATTTGTTTCCTTTGTAAGACAATATTGTCAGGTTGGCAGAAGCTCGAGAACAGATTATACAATTCAATGGATTTGTTCTCCAAATGGCGTGACCTATTCACCAATTTGTGTCTGAGAGGACGAAACCTCAGAATGGAATGTGTATGGAACTAAAATCATAAAGTGAAAGATAAAAAACCAAACAACCTGTTAGAGCAACACACCCTTGGTCAATGCAGACCAAACGAGAGACCAAGTCTTTTTTCTGCAAACGGGAGTCCTCAAGTAAAAATTTTTTACATTTTTTTAACGATATCTGACGAGGTAGCCTCAACTGGCTGTCCTGAGCGGTGGTTGTCTTCAACTTTCACTTGATCTAGTCATCTATTCATATATTCTTCTTGTATACCTATTAGCTGATACTTTATATCATATACATTTTTATATGGTAGATATTTTATACAAGGAGAACCTGTATGTCGTGTGCAATACAATGTACGAAGATAACTGTAGGAAGCACTAATAAATTATCTCTTTTTCTAATTGACTCCCGACCATGTTTGAAAAGACTACTACTACTATAAGTATTAGGGCACTGTTCCCCATAAAGGGTTTTCATTTCATTCCATAGCTTTGAGCATTCTTTCAATGCTTAGTGAAGCCGAATGTAGAACTAAATCAAATCACGGTGTTCAATTTTCTCCATGATTCAAGATTTCTTTCGCATTGACTCGTTTCGCAGACAACGAATGACGCAATAAAGCTGAAACTTAACTTATATACCAATTGGAATGGCACATAACGAGCGCTCATATCTCCACTCCATCCCCTCTATTTCACGAACTGTTGGACCTGCCTGTATGTTGTATCTCATCTAGATATTATCCAACAAAACAAGTATTTTAAAAACTCAACTTTCTGTTCTCCAAAAACGTTCATTCGGCGTTCGAGTTGCATACACCCTGTAGGAGACTTCATCTTACCTTCCAAACTTTCCCAACTCACAGACAATTCCAGACATTTAGTGAGTACAATTGGAGAACGATTTCCACACAAAGCTGTTTTGCAGAAGAATTGAATTAGCACAAGATCCAACTCCTAACCGATATTCCTCCTGGCTTCCTGGCTCTTTCCCAACAGCTGCAGCTGTTACCGCAAATCGTATTTGGTGATTTTTTTTCCACATTCTGTACCTCCGCAGAAACATCACTAGTCCCTCAGCACCTTGCGGAATTTGTTGATGGATTACTCGCCATAATCAGAGAGAGAATCTCGATTGCGGTTGAGGGAGGTGAATTCGGAGTTGGCTGGGATATCCTCCCCCGATACATTTATAAATTCTCACTTAGTCGTTTTTCCGTGCATCAGACGTCCGACCAAAGGTAATTCCGTCCGAGCGGATGGAATTCCGTACCGGAAATGGAAAATTTATTTCTGCTGGCAATTTTAGTCTCCATTCTTTTTCCATCTGGTCCCGCCGCACGGGGATTTGACCTGACTGCGAGCCGACGTTCAGATTTAATTCCATTTCGGAATGCGAGAATTGAAATTGTTTTTTCTGATGCTGAGAATGAATGTGAATTCTTTGATTTCACACGTTTCTGCCCCTCATGTTAATCGGTTCTAACTCGAGTCTTCCAGACTGGAATAATGAGGCAATTTTCAAATACATTTTCATTAATGTCAACATAAAATAATCATTTCGGGAAATACATTCATATTCAAGCAAATTATTTTGATGGACAAGGCGGAGGTAGTCGTCATAGGTTTCAGTGTGAGCAACTACAGATTTGATCGAAACGAGACATTAACAGACCCTTTCAGCTTGACTTCATTTACATTTTAAACTATCTGACTCGTCTACCCAAATCGGTTATTGGAGATTTATCTTGAAGAATCCTATATCGTCGCAACTCTATCTACCTGATCCAATTTTTTTTCAGTCGTTGGAATCATTTGAAAGCATTTTCAGTAGGACCTAGTGAAATTGCGGAAATCACTCAAATTAACCAAAAAATACCGGTTGATAACGACAAAATTATTTTTGAATATATTAGTTTCAATTGAATTGCAAATTTCTCATGGGTCCTACAACTAGGAGACTTAATTGTTTGCATGGTGAATACACATTCAAGGTTTACTCAAAAGTAAAATGCTGATAGTAATGATGAATATTTCTTTCACATTTAACATGCTTTCATAAGAAAGCTATCACAACACTTATGACAATTGAATTTGGTTTCATTCGAATATTTAATACAGTCATTACAAGATCAGCCTCTGAAATTCAATTGGAATTACTTTTCAGGTACAGAAATTGATGAACTTCTTGATGGATTTATACGAAACTGGATGGAGAAAAGTTTTTCTCGAGAGGACCATTTATATTTCATGTTTCTGTTGTAAATTCAAGGATCTTATCTTTTTCTTTTAAGAAACTATGATTTCGTGATCCAAACGAAAAATTTCAAAATGCAGAGAACTATAATAAAGTACGATTCTACGGCGGTACATAGTCGAAAGTTTCAGAGCTGCTATCTCATAGTCGTGCATCGAAATTCATCAAGTTCCGAGAATTTTACGAGGGATGGAGGATATTCTACTCCACTTTTATGAACACAAAGTTGTGTGATGCTTCTTGTTTAGAAATGTTCGAGATTAACGATCCATCCTTCGAGTTTTACTATTTCGGGATTGGTCATTTAGTTTGAAGATGGGTTCCGACAGAAGTTCTCTTTACATAGTTTCACATTCTGTTCTCAGCGTTTCTTGTAGAAGAATTTATAGAGACTAGAGTTTCTAGCTTCGGCTCTGAGAGCGTTATATAGGAAATTTACTTGTTACAGCGACTTCAAAAAGGATTCCGTGTTGGACTCATCAAAATTATCAATCAAAATTATCAGTATGTTTAAGGTACCTATTTAGAAAACTCCTCATAAATGGCTGAAGCGATTCTGATGAAATTATCTCGGTTTTTTCACTGAATTCAAAAGTAGCTTCGATTCACGATTCAGTTCACTGAGCATCGTTAGCCCAAACAGGGGTGAGGGCGTAAGGCAATCACGCGATACCAATTTTCCAACAATTATATTCATGATAGATGACAGGAGCTGTATACACGTAAAAAATTTCAAATTTTCTTGAATGAGTTGTAATATTTTGGATCATTACGATGAAAATTTTTAATAAAAAGTAATAACAAACACAAACGTCAATATATGTATCTGCTCCAGATTCGTTCTCTAGTGAGGTAATCTCAAAAACCTGATGAGCTAGAACAAATTGAATGGTACACTTTCGGGTCCGATTTTTGAGAGATTCAATTAGAAATTAATAGATGTCTTCTTTTTTCTCCCAAACGTCGTGTTTCATCTCAAACGGCTTTTGTGTAAGCTTTATGTAACACAATTTGGATCATCGATGTATTTCTATATAGATCAAATTGTTATCAGAAAATTGAAAATATTGATAACCCTCATAGGATCACCTTTTGCTTGTGGTTCCTCAACTAATACGTTCTTAATATGGGTCAATTTTGTCCTCGTGAAGCCTCTTTTCTTCTTTCTGAATATGTAAACTGTTAAAATATGAGGATTTGGAACATCCAAGACCAGAAAATTCCTGCACTTCATTTTCAAAACTATGAAGTTTGGTGTGCCATTAGTAAACGAATTATGGAACCTTTTTTCATTTATGTAACTTCAACAGAAGAACATCATAAAAGGTAAATTAGCAAAAAAAAAAAGCTTCAATAAATAATTCGAGGCTTTCACGACCAGATATGATGGTATTGAGAGAATGTTCCGGGCTTATTGGCCGTGGTCTATGAGGAATTATTTCACCTAACGTTTTGACTACATCTCATACCTAAATCTTAAAGTGTCATTCTTCTACGTGGAATTTTGAATCCTTTCTTCAATCTCCTTCGAAAGGCAAGTAACACCTTCAATTTTTCAAATATATTATATGGGCTTGTAGTTCATCGTTTGAAAGGTCGCGTCATTCCTTCTTAAAAAACGTTTATTTCAACGTTGAGTTCGAATTTTTACGTACAAGAATGATACTTTTGAATTTATGTTCGAGGTGTTTGATGATATTTTATGAATTTTTGCAGTAACCGAGATGATGAATATATTTTCATTTGGTTTTCTCTTTTGTATATTGGTACAAAAATCAAAATTCTATCTAGATAATTGAAATTGTTCTACCTAATCGTTCATGATAAACATCAAAGTAGCATTTTCATTATTGTGCCTTCTCCTCGTTTTCCTTGCTGACACATTTTCCAATCCTCCATTCGCCTAGACGTCACACCATTTAATCACATTCAGTATTGAAGGACCTGCGTAATGAGATAAGGCGGTAGCAGCTTACGATCAGTATGACAGTGATGAAATTCATTAAACAAGACTCGAAGAAACAGATACATGCACCCCATCAGTCCTGCCAGTGTTATCTCCCTTACCGAAGTTGCCCAGAGTTATGCGAATGACAAAATCTCTGGGATTTTCTGTAGACCTAATTACGTAAGATTACAAAACAGATTTCTTCTCGACAAATATCATTTTTATTCTCATAAAATTTCATAGAATTAAACTGATAGGCTTGAATTATTACCTAAATTATGTATGGTATTTTCTGAAGATTCTTTTTATAATATTCGGATCAGATCTATCAGATAATTTAAAGAGAATATCTTCTGAAGATGCAAATCACTCGAACATCAAGAATGAATCTACGGACGAAATGATCGAGAACAAAAAAGTGATAAGTTAAATTAATTCTAAATAAAGGTGCTCGTCCCACATTCATTTTTTGAACGCTTTGATACTCTAAGAGGAATGAAAAATGATCAAGTTTCACATCTAGTCCTGCCTTCGTTTGTAACATCGGTATCCTTCTATGGACTGTAGGTATTTACCTGAACTTTCATTTTTTCAAATTTTGTAGAATAAAATTGAATATCTCAGTTTCACACGTTTTTCATGGTTATATTCAATCCTTATATGTTGGCATCTTGTGACAGATCTATTTATTATATGTCAAATTCATGATACAGAAAACAGTTCTGTCAAACAACCTTTCTCAATGAAAAAATAACTTTATGATATTGGATATGGAATGATTTCATTAATTCAG
This sequence comes from Hippodamia convergens, assembly GCA_038502775.1. NCBI lineage: Eukaryota > Metazoa > Arthropoda > Insecta > Coleoptera > Coccinellidae > Hippodamia > Hippodamia convergens. The sequence goes on along the minus strand of CM076610.1, from coordinate 61,754,273 downwards.
ATTAAAATTCATTGAATTAGTCAAAATAATGTACAAAACTCGTTGAGAATTCATAAACTATTACTCGTTCATTCGAAAACTGGCCACATTAAGCCTCATTTTCGAATTTCGAACTTGTAGAAAAATACCAATAGTTTCTGCATTTTCTTCATAACTATTCAGATACCAAGTTTTAAATATTATTTCAATAAAAAAAAAAAGCAATTGAATAATGGAATGAAATACATGGTGTCTCATGAAGAAAACTATAAGTAAAAAAGTTTTAGTGAACGCCAATAAACGATTAATTCTAGGTGGAAATATCAATCAATGATAATTTTCATCTGGGCAATAGCATGAGAAATTATCGAGATACACAGTTTCAAAACAACACGATATTTTAAAATCACCCTGTTACTTCCAAACTCCAACAAATATAGAAAAACTGAAATTTGTCATGAAAAGGTAGATCATAAATTTCTGACATGAAATTCTATATCTCCAACGGTTCCAGAAATACCCACCTTTAGAGGACAGCTAATTCGGGATGCACTGTACGATTGTGGCTCGAAATAAAATTCAGCTTCATCATAGAAATGAAAAATCTACAAAAAGCTACAAAACTATCGAAACTAGGAAGAGGTATGAGAAAAATGATGAAAAGTTTTCGGTCGCAAACTCACGTACCTCAGTTTCTGGTATTTCTGAGGATACTTGAAATCAAATACAATTTCCCGAGCCCTTCTTGCGAAAAGAACCTTTTAAATGCGCTGCACGACAAATTAAAATTCCCCGAAAGACATCAGAAGTACCTGAAATGTTTCCCATACAGTTAATTCTTGATTAGCTAACGGCCTCCCCAGAGAGAATTCGCTCCAATTTGTTTTTCGAGTAATATCGTGAGATGGCAAGCAACAATTTCCTATTCTCTCAGCAATTACGGCCGAGTTTCGCCAGAACAACGGTCCCGATACGACGCTGAAGTCTACGACCACTTTCTCCCAATTTTCTTCTGCCGAAATGGACAACAACATTTCGGCAAATTGCCTCATGTTGATCCAGAGGCAGGGCTATTCGAATTATGCAATCAAAATTTAATCACAGAAACATAGGCTCGGTTGGCGCAATCCATAAATTCCAATTAGGCCAAAATGCGTGAACGTTCCTTAAGATTTTCCAGAATGAGGGTGAAGAGCTAGGGAAGATAGATTATCCGAGGAAACTTGTTTGAGAATTGTAGCAGCGCAAAAACAACGTGAATTATTGGCCATTTAGTTTTAGTTTGTAAAGATGGGATCAGAAGAGATCTGACGGTGATTTATGACACTTCGGTCCAGGAACGTGAAGCGGAGGTGACCCATACTCACGAGAAGGTTTCCAGGACATGTTTTTAGGTTCGTGTTTTCTTCCAAGTCGTGGTTTCTTGACGTAAAAGTGCTCAATCCTACAGTATAAAACAACAATTTTCAGAATCAGTTTGGCTTTCATCCATGAGAATCATCTTCGTCCACCAAAATACAAATGGGCTCCTTCAGAAAATTATCGAACTTGATTCGGCCATTTTTAAGATATTAAGAACAAATCGAAAAGCAACAAATTCTTCGGCTACACGGAGTCCACACCGAAAACATTCAAAATAGGCGAGCAGAAATTTAAATTGGCATTATACAAAATTTTATAATATTTAATTTTCATTAATTGCTATGTAATATGATGATATATGAAAAATCAATATTAACACTGCAATTACATTTTGAAATATATACGAATACAGTGGTTTCAGTCATTGAACATAGCATTTAATTTCCAATTTCATCAGAGGTGCTGGGAATAGCGGAAAACATTACATGCTAATGTGATGGCATGTTTTCAGGTATCAACTTGTAATCCAGGGGAATAACTGGATTATCATCAAACCGAACTATTGGTGTTTAGATACTGTGGGGTAGAAACCACAGTTTCTAGGGATACTAGATTCTGATACGCTTATGATATCGTCGGCCCAATTCGTAAACCTGCCAAATCCATTCTAAATCAATGGACTGCCAAATCCATTCTAAATCAATGGACTTAGCAGGTTAACGAATTATGCCGACGATATGTCCAGTTTCTCCGAAAACCATTTTGCTTGAAACTGCTCCGTGCGGGAACTCCTTATTTTTGTTATTTCTAAAGATTATAAATTAAAAAGATAGGAAACGGCCATACCTATATCAGTAATGTTGAAACTCGACTAAGATTTTCTGTTATTAGGAACTCTGGAATATATTGTGCGACATCACCAATGTATTGACTTGAAAATACCTTCACTAGCCCGGAATTGAAGTCTGACCTCGCAGACCCAAGTGCTAAGCTGCACTTCAAATTCATTAATTCACATATTAATATTTGACGCATTCCAATATTTCCTGAATGAACTCGAAATAACTAGATGGCACTAACGTAAGTGTATTAGCTTCATTTTCAAATTTTCCTCTAAATAATCTTTGGTTGTTATCATCTTCAATTAACATGGATGCGCCGTCGCGGAAATTATCTACGACGAAAGTTGATGTTACACTTGTAAAATAATGAAAGTAAAAAAGTTGTCACTAAAAATAGCCCTCGCCCCCTAGAATGATACGCTTCTCATTGAAATGAAAAAAATTCACTCGTACCATTCGATGCGTATTCTTGATAGAAGCCAATATGTCAAATTTCAACACTCTAGGTGATGTCGCTTTGGAGATATGTGAAGTGTTACGTGGAAGTCATCTTCAGAGGGCCCCAGTACCTTGACTAAGCCTTTTTGCGCTATATAATTTTTGTCGAAAGTGTCTCAAATAATGTCTAGAAAAATCCACTAGAAATTTGTCGGCGTACTTCTGGGACCCCCTGTATTTATGTCCAATTTGTGTTCGTTTTAACAAGAATGAGAAGTTTACAACCGAAGTGCGAAAATGAAACACACAAGTAGTTGAGTATAGAAAAGTATTTTATATTCTACGACAATAAAAACATAACCTCACACTATATCTTCCGATATGCTTCCGATTACCTTTCAAGTTCTAGTAAATATTTAAAGATTTCTGTAAGCTACACATTTTTAACAAACGTCCTGTAGGCTCATGAAAAGCTACAGATTTGCTTACACATCAAAGCACGAATGCAGAATACCGAATTTGTATGAATTTCAGAAAATTTGAAGAACTTTCATTTGAAGTAAAGTGACTTTCCATTGCTCTTCTTCATGGTGGAAAAAAATGTAACTGAAAATATCATAGGATCCTTTATAATATAATGTTTACAGTTTATTTTTTCAAGCACCGGGACACATGGGCAAGTTCCGAGAGTTCACAGAAAAGGTTGTTCACTATCGTACGCCGATTTTAATGGTTGAATATGTAATTGTCTTATTTCATAACTTCAAGATAATAGAAAGATCTCATTACACATCCATCTCTGTAAAGTATTTTAAAGTCAAATTTTTGTGATAAGCCAACTGTAGCTAAGACTAAGTAAGTGTTTTTTCTTTTTATAATGAGTAATTTTCAGTGCCCGAAAAAAACAAAGTTATTTGCGAGAGCTTGGTTGTTAGAATAAAGAGGTATTTTGTAAACAATTAATTATCTCTTGGCCTAAAACTCTATAAAATCCCCATTCATATTATTGAAAGGTCGATAAACTCCTGCAGTAGTTTGTTAGAGTATTTTTATAGGACGAACTATAAATATACCATTGATCAGAAACGTTATGCAGGAACATAACGTTAGCACAAATTAAACCTTTGGATCAATCCAAGTTGGTTACATCCCAAATTTCCTCAAGAATAATTTATCTAAATTTGAAAATTACTAGTCATATCAAATTCTTGAACACAATCTGCAATCAGATATGTTTCCGTAAATTTACGATCTGGAAATACCAAAGCCGTTGAGACGAAGTTGGGGAAAGAGTGACGGGGCACCCTAGGAACCGTGGTAAATGGCCCGATTACGGGTTGTTTTTGAGGCCGAAGATCGTATGTTCCGAACGCAAACAAGATTAGAACGAGAATACAAATCAAGCCCAGAGATCAGGATCGGATTAGGATAAGCGGAAAACTCCATTTTTATTCTTGATGCGGTTTTTCCTCCTCCACGTTTATGTGCACTTCCCAAAAAAACATGTTTCCGTGCACATCTCGTCCAGCACATGTGATAATAATAATAGTACCATGGGGCAGATAGTATAGTGGTAGCGGTAGTACTTCACCCTAACGAATGACAACCCAGTCTCGAAAACCAAACAAAAAAGTTATCATCATCTAGTTTATCTTGTCAATTAGCTCGGTAACATGTTGAGTGCAGGATAGTTTGAGTTTATAAGGTTTGAATGAAAACATTCTTCTTCTACGAAAGTTGCCAGATCGTCAAGTCATCACACATATGCAACAAGAAATTCGGAAATATTGTCACTTCCCAAGCATCAAACAACCAAATTCGAACATTCACCAACCTACCAAGGGATTAAATTATATAACAAATTACCTGAATCTTTTAAAAATATGAATTTCCTCTGTTTCAAGAGGAGAACTAAATCTTGGTTATTGGCAGAAGGTTATTATAGTCTGAGTGAATACCTGAATGATCCTTTGTAATATGGTATTTCTCAATTTTTTCTTGTGTACTACTGTAATATTTTTCTTTTGACTTGTCTCATACATATGAATGTCTAAGAATATCAATGAAACTTCTTATTATTATTATTTCAGTCCTCAGTGACTTTATTACTTCATATTCTCGGGTCTTCCATATTTCTTGATCCTAATACTCATTCACTTGAAATCTTTTATATTACTTTTCTTTATTGGTCTATTCGACCTATCTGCATTCCCTACATTTTTGCTCTGCCCTGCGATATTCTACTGATTGGTCTTATAGCTTTTATCCGGCAATTCATCTTACGATATAAAATTTATGTTCCAGTTTCTTTTTGGTTTTCATTGTGTTGCTTGTCTCTGATTTTGTTCGAATGGTGTAGTTTTTATTAGCATTTATTATAGTTCTGACACTTGGTCTTCGATTGGTCATGGTTTAAAAGCAATTTGTTGTTACATATCTGTTCTTCAATCATTGCTTTATTCCACACCAGAGCATTTGGAATACTCCAAATGAATAGCAACGCTATATATGACCTACACAGATAAGAAAAAGGAAGAAGAGGTAGAAAAAATATGTATTTACTGGAATTTTAATCCTGGAATTAGAATAGTATGTGCAAACAAAAAGTATTGTGACTATTATCAAATGCAAAAATATCAATTCTAGTGTCAACACCAAATTTCATATCGAAAAAGTTATGTTTTCCGAGCCCAAAGTGGATATAGTAAATTATACTGACGATGATTCAAGTTTTTTTCAACCTTGACATTAAAAAATTTTCTTAAGAAAAAGAATAAATTGAAAAATAAAAAAATTTTTTGCCTTCACGAAGGCCACACTGGGAATTTTTTTGAAACATAGATTAATTCAAAATAGTAATCATCGAAATGAATATCATACCGCATAAGTACAAAATCTCATAAAAAAAATAGTTGAGGCCTACTGAGTATATCATTACAGGTGGCGATATCTAGTAGCGCTAAAAGAAAAGTTTTACATCTCCAATTACATGCAGAAAAGAACTGCGTACATCATCTTTCCCTCCATAAGATTTAAGGGTCACTGATTTTCTCTAATTCATATAATTTTTATTGAAATAATGGAATATTTCCATAAATATCGTATTTTTGCCTAAACAAATTATCGATGGTTGAATGTTCTCTCTCTCATAAATTTGACCGATAATTAATAAATCCTTGACAGGAGGCCAACATAATATGATGAATTTGTTTGATATTACTATATTAAAACTGGCTAAACTGGGATATTGTTGCACGCGCATGAGTGTTCGAATTGAATTCTGTAACGAGTATTAGACGATATTTTTTCTATTTCAATCAGGTGATGTGAAATTCTGTCAACATTCAATGAAAAATTCAGATTTTATATCTTAGTGATTTTAGTATTGCATCTTGGCAGTTGGTGCGACTTTAACGAAATTTTTTGTGAAGGTTTCCTCATTTTCCCTCTCAGTCCCTGAAAGAAGAAACAATTAGAAATTTTTTTCAAAAAATAGAAGGCCCCTGCGTCAAATGCAAATAATTTGTCAGGGGTCAAATCCTTTTCAGAAATTGTTGCCTAACAATGAAAAAAGAGTTCGAAGCGTTTTTTCTTTTTTTATTGTTAGGAAACAATTTTTTAAAGGATTTAGTCCCTCACGAATTAGTTCACAAGTTTTACGCAGGAGCCTTTCTTCTATTATTCAAAAATGTTACTATTTGTTTTTTGTTTCAGGGACTGGAGAGGAAAAAACTAAGAAAACTTTAATAAAAATGCAAAGTCCTCACATGAAATATTTCAATAGATGTCTGTAACGAAAATTGACAGATTACGGAATTGAATTGACATGTGTTGAAAATTGATAGGATCGGAGTCAGTGGTGACGACCACAAAACGAAAAAATATAACTGAAAACAATGCTGTAATTAGATGATTGCAGGACTTCTTTTAGAAATGTATTAATTCATTACGATACTCAAATACAGAAACTATTTCATTATAGCCATCTAAACTTTTGTATTCCAAAATACTCTTTAATATTTCGACAAAGCGGAAGGTGCATACAAATATATCTGTTATAATACCACAATCACATGAAAGGAAAAAATTCCCTTGACATCGCACTTACCTCAATGAACATTCCGTTCTTCCTCACTCTCACTCCGCTCGCTTTCAAAAACGCTGGAACAAAACAGTGCAGGATTCCTCCGACTCCGGAGCTATCAGAGTGAGTAGTGCAAAACGAATGTTGTTATGTAGAAACTTCTGAACTATGCCATCCCGGTATTTTCTGGTAGATCTATTGACTGCCTCGCTCCCTCGTTATGCCGGACCTTTTTCATTCTTTCTCAACTTTTTTCATTAGGATTCGCAGCATTTATCATAGTCCGACGCTGCTGAGCGGAAGTTAGTTCAGTTGACAGTGTTTAGGAAATTTCACTCTCGATCATTCGTGATTTGTTTTCTAGGAAATTGAAGACAGAGAGAAATCCGAATAAGCGAATTCTCTTCAATCAGGACTCGTTTCCACATCAATTACACTCGATAAATTTCAATTATTCATAATACAAGTACAGAAGGCACTGATTCCTCCACGAGTTCAAAATTCAAAGACAGCACGTGGCGTAGAAGTTAGGAGTGTCAAAGTGTAGGACCACTCTTGTATCTCCGCCATTGTATCAAATTGTCGAACGGAAACAACATTATTCAGGCAGTTTCACAGATAAACTAAAATTATCTCCAAAATGACAACCAAACATCATTTAACACCAATTTTTTATTGAATTTCAACACCCTGTATCTGAGAAACTAAAGAGGTTGTGGACCCTTCTTCAAAAACAAACTCTGTTTGAAGTATTATGCTCAATGCACCTAGTATTTGAATCGTGGAGAACTTGAGTAATTCGATTTTTTTCATCAATGGATCAAATTGAACAGTACACAGAGTGTATTGGATCTGGCATGAAACATTTTCGAATTTCTTTCTTGGCGATTGCGATTATTCAGTCATGCGACAGAAAATCGATGTGCGTGGGTACCCCAACTCTAGTTAACTGTGTTACATTTTGTGTTTTTAGTTTCTCGGGTCCTATTAGGCGCGGTAGGCACTGACGTGATAGGATGAGCGATGCAAACAACCTAATTCTCATTCTACACAGATCACATATAATCATGCAAACGTAATAGGTAGTCCAGTCATTATGGGGAAAATTGATTTATGCTGATGATATTGCTCTGGCTTTTCATCATTCTAATTTTCAAAACAATAGAAAATACCCTTTCCGTAGATTTGAATATAATGAAAAATTATTTTTTAAAGTGGCGTTTGTGCCCGAATGAAAATAAAACCGAGGTTTCGTGTTTTCATTTGAATGTTCTTCTCCCTTAAAACATAATTTCAATCCTAGATACCTGGGAATAAAACTTGATTCCTCTGTTAATTTCAACGCCCATTTAGATGATCTGCATTTGAAGCTTAAAAATCGAAACAATATTCTTCAGAAACTAGCTGGTTCCTCATGGAGCGCTGATGCAACAATACTTCGTACGGCAGCGCTTGCTTTGGTTTTTTCTGCTGCTGAATATTGTTGCCCTGTTTGGTTGAACAGTGTTCATGAAAAAAAAATTGATGCCCAACTAAATTTTTATGAGGATTATTGCTGGTACTATCAAGTCTACACCTACTCCTTGGTTACCAGTCCTCTCAAATATTGTCCCTCCCCATATTCACAGAGAAACAACAGCTTTTAATTTTGGAACAAATTCAATTCATTTCCTATACTTACCTATATTCCAGATAATAAAGTCCCCTGATTGAAGTAACGTAAACCTTTTTGGTCAAATTTTCTGACTGATATGAATAGAAGCGACGACAAAGAATTTTTTGGCAATCTGAATGTATCTAATTTTTTCAATAATGATCTTATATCTGATCCTTCCATCAGAGTTCCTGGTTTTGACCTTCCCAGGAGAATATGGTCTGTTCTAAATTGCATTAGAACAGGCCATTGACGATGCAATAGAATGCTCTTCCGATGGAATTCGGTTGAAAGCCCTAGTTGTGAGTGTGGGGAAAATGAGGAGACTATAGAACATCTTATAAATAGTTGTCCCATTTGTAAAATTCAATATGGTTTCGAGGCTATTCATAAAGTAACGAATGCATTTCTAAAATAGGTGGTTAATTTCAAACTAATTTGATTTATTCTAAATAATTGATTTCTTTTCTGCTTTTGCCTTTTTTTCATTTCAGATCAAGAAGAATCTGTTTATCAGAGCCCATCGACGGATAACATGAAGATGATCACACTGATGTCTTTCAAGATTTTCCTGATATTTAATATTTTTAGTAATTTTTTTTCACGGGCCGGGTAAGGGTTTTTTTTTTTCAGCTGAGGTTTCTTCCCTTTTCTCATTTAATCATACTGAAGACTTGTATGGTTGTTTCAATATGTATTGTATTATTTTAGCTCTCTTAATCAAGAGAATATATATATATATACCTCGGAAAGCTGTTCTTTCGACATCTAAAAACTTTTCCCAAACCCTACCGACTGTAGGGTGTCTGCGTCCATAAAATTCTGAGGATCAAAGGTCTAAAAGATCTACTTTTTGTATGTTCTTCTCGAATATTTCGGTTCCTATCAGATTTCTGCTATTTTTATCTATTATAAATATTTAACAGAAATCAATTCTCTACAATTTTGGTTCCAGATTTTTTTTTAATTCGAACTGTTTTTGATATAGAAGGCAGAGAGCGTACAGTGTTTCACTATGTCGAGTATTATCCGAGCGGGGGACATGAATTTGTACAAGACTACCAACTGAGCTCTACTGAGACACGACACAGTAAAACACTGCTCGCTCACTGCCCTGTATCTCCATAACAGTTCAAAGTACAAAAAAACTTCTGAACAAGATTATGGAAAATTTATACCTCTACAATATTTAAAATAGATAAAAATTGAGAAAATCTCATATGAACCGAGATATTTGAGAAAAACATGTCACGTTATTTGCCTTTGACTCTTTTATAGACGCGGACAGCCTTCAGTCGGTCTCTTCAGCGAAGGAAATGCATAGTACCGTTCGACACCTCCGATTTATCATGTCGGGTCGAGAAAAGACTTTCAATCCATTATTTATTTCGAGAATTAAAGGCTATCTCATCGTTTATCGTATCGCGCCAGTGCGTACCGCGCCTTAGAATGGGAAGCGAACTTATACTTTCAAATAATGAAACATGCATTTGTTCAGTTTATGAGATGGAATTTTGAACATATGTGCAATTGTCGTTTTAATCACAGGAGCATCTAATGTAATGTCTAATCGAGGATGAAAATCTACCAGGAAACATCAATTGAAATCCCAAGCCTGATGTACCTACTGACTCATAGTCGATCAGAAAAAATTAATCTCTTCGGCATTTTTGAGCTTGTTCCGAATCACAAATCCTTCTCATCTCAGTGAACATGAGATTAAAAAAGAGCGAAATGATAATAAAAAGTCCCACTCGCTATCGACGAATATTAACCTTCCGCTTTCAAAAGTGAGTATGTAGTTATATAAAATCCGCTTTCCACTTGCTGCATTATAAAGTTCGAATTCATTCATCCAGTTCATCGATAATCCCTGAATTGAGCATTTATCGAATCGAACGATCGTAGTTGGACGTCGATGCACTTTTCAATTATCTTTTGTCTCGATTGCATGGCAGATATAAAAATTCAAAGTGGAGTTCACGATCTTTTTTCATTCCTTATTGAAGTCAGGAATAAGTCAGTAGATCGAAGGTGGTGCTCTTAAAGCACAGGATGCTGCTATATTTTCATTCTCCGAGATTTTCCTCGGTCTGAGAGGAACGTTTTTCGATTGTGTTGATTCGTTTCGTTTCACGTCCCAGGCTCAACAAAAAAAAGACAGATTTTCATGTAGTAATTCAAATTCTATTTATAGAGGGTGTTATAGAAAACTGAAAAATAATTGGTGCTTTTTCATTAACAAATTTCCGTAATGCCATCCGTATTCAAGATGAAAGGCGTTTAAGAAAATAAGTAAAAACATTTTTCACGGTTTTTCGGACTCGCAACTTTGTAATGAAATTTTATACGAGTATGTTTGGGGAAGCTAATACAACCAATTTGTTTTTATGTCTGACTCTCATAGAGGGCTCTAGTTAGACGGTTCGTACCAGGTAGTATTGACAGAACTTCTTTAATTTTAGATTTATCATGCAAAATTTCAAGCGAACTCAAACTTCAATCAATTTCACATAAAAATTACTTTCGATGAAACTCGATACGGTGTACCGTTTTCGGAATATTTTCATTTGAAAATTTCTTGAACGGAACACATAAGTACGTTGGTAAAATACCTTTTTTATTACACTCAACGTCATGGCAACCGATCTTTTATCTTACCCACTTTGATATTTGTTTGTAAAAACCTTGAGTTTGTTTCATTTTTTTTATGTTGATATTGCCAATTGATAATAGTACATTATTTTATAAGGAGGAAAAGTGTCACTTTTCATGGCGAGCTTGAGTTTACCCGCCGAACGCAGTGAGGCGGGTAATTGAAAGCGAGCCATGCAAAGTTGATTTTAACAGATATAAAGTAAAATAATTATTGATACATAGTTGTCATTTGCAAGCTGGTGAGAAGTGGTGAAAATGTCTTCAGAAATTGAGGTTTTGGCCAATAAAGCAGTCTCTTCCCTTGGATCATCGAAGTCTCTTGTAAAATATTCTGCCGCATATGATCACTTCGTGAATTGGTGTAATTCAAAAAATGTGACTGTTTACCAAGAAAATGTTCTTTCAGCATATTTGAACTCAATGGATAGTGAAAAAAAATGGAAATGCTCTACTTGTGGGCCCGATATTCAATGATTAAGTCGCAACTAGCGATCAAACATAACATAGATATTGGTAAATATCTGAAATTGCGCGCATTCTTGAAAAAATCTAATGAAGGGTATCTCGCGAAAAAATCAAGAGTTTTTTCAAAGGAAGAATTCGAGCGTTTCCTCTTAGAAGCACCAGATGATTCTTATTTAGGATAAAGGTAACTATCATGTTTCAAGTAATTTTAATTTTATATTTTCGATCTCGTGGTTGTTTCAGATTGTTTTATTATTCGGAGTAGCTGGTGCCTGCATATGCGATGCGATGGTTAAAATGAAAACAACAGATATCCAGGACAAGGGAAATATTATCAAAGTCAATATTGCAGATAGTAAAACGAGAAAAGTTCGAACATTCACAGTTATTGGAGAAAATAATCTAAATATTTATCGTAGATACACTGCGTTGAGACCAAACGATTTCGTTGAAAATAGATTTTTCTTGAAATATCAATCTGGAAAATGCTTCAGAGCTGTGATGGGAATACATAGTATAGGAAATGTTCCAAGAAAAGTTGCCTCTTTTTTGCAATTGAGTCATCCAAACGAATACACAGGTCATTCGCTGAGGCGAACTTCTGCTACACTACTTATAGATGGAGGAACCGACATTGAGTCTTTGAAACGACACGGAGGTTGGAAGTCAAGTAGTGTAGCAGAAGGATATATCGAGGATTCGCTGCGAAATAAGAATGAGATTGCTGGTAGGATATTGAGTGTCAACGAATTCCCTGGAACCAGCAACTCAAATCACTCTATTGAGGCATCAGATTTTGAACCGAATCCGAGACAGAATACTACCAGTTCCTTATTACATAGTTTCAAATTTCAAAATGCAACATTGAACAATTGTACATTCAATGTGAATATAATGAATAAAAATGACGCTTGAGTTGGAGAATGTTTCGCTCGTGCTTAACAATTAATCTTTTGCATAGTAACACTTTTCCTGCCGCCGGCCGGAAAAGTGTTGCATAGCAACACTTTTCCTCCTTGGCGGTGAAATGGAACTTTTCGATGATCCTGTCAATCGAGAAATGACGTTATTATTGTACGTTTGAAAATAAATATAATTATGTCCAAATTGAACGGACTATTCCTTCTCTCGATAGAAGTTTGTGAAGTCTTATCAGTAATTTCGATTAACTAAATTGTTTTTTGACACTGATGAAGTTGACCATAAGATGTGTCATCAAATAACATATAACAGCCCGATCGACAGGATTCTTTATCAAATATCGATTTACTGATTTGCTTCTATCGAGAGTCTGAGCACGAATGTAGATTTCACTACTGCGGGTCGCGCCATGACACTTGTACTCGAAAAAAATTCGTAGCAATTTGTTGGCCGGAACGGCCTCCCCGTGAGCCGAATTCCACAAAAATCCACTCAACGGGACCGGAATTTATGGCGGCAATTTCCTTTCCGCAATATTTAATTTGGGACGGTCGCTCGCCGCCGCAGCCTCTCAAAAATAAAAGAGTTATATATGTGGCTATAAAATAATTATTCCGTCCCTCCTTTTCGCTGCGTCCCGCCCGCGCCGACGACCGCGGCGCTGGGCTTTTCCTTCTATTTTCGTTTTAATTAAATCAGCCGATGGCTCGCGCGTGCACCGATTCTCCTTTGTCTCCCTTAATTTCGAATGTCGCACGCGCAGCTCCGTCCCGCGTTTTTCTTCTTCATTTTCGAATATTCTTTTTGGGGCGCGCAGGGAATAACCGGATGCGATTTTAGTATTCGGAATGGAAATGTAGTTGCTGGAATCTCGAAGATTTCTAATTGATATTCTGTGTTCGCATAAGCGACGGAGCAGTGACTATGGCGGCAGGCATTGAGGCAACGAATGTCAGCTAACATATTGTGAGGAGGACAGAAAATGCGACGTGATTTTCTTGGAGAGATGAACCATTTTTTCTTATTGGAACGCGGTTCGCTCCTCAATCTATACTCAAGGACGAAGAAACGTTTACGGAACTGATTTACACATTTCTGAACCAGAAAACATTTCTTTTGTCAGAGAGCTAGGATAGTTGAAACATATTAAATTCGAGCAATATTAGTGGGAGCGCCCACCTGAGTAGCATAGCACTGGCGTAGCGCCACACAACATGCAAGATACATGATACCGTTGATTGAAGAATATTTCAATCGACAACGATGATACTTCGATTAGAACCAATGACAATCAATGAATAAGCGCACACTGAAAATAGCGCTGCCATATGCATGCGACTGTCAAGTCACCTGAATGCTTCAAAATTTGGAATTTATCAACCTTTGGACATATAATAGTAGATACTAAGCGAATGTAATGAAAATGGAAGTAATTCTGATTTCAATATAATTTTTCTTTCACTTATAGAGATATTCTGAAACAAGTTGCAGAATGAGCTCCTATTACAACACGAATGCGTCGAAGGAGCGAATTTTGGAAAGCATGAGTGTTGGAAGTGCCTTCTGCACCGAGTATAAGACTCTCTTTTTCAATCAAGTTTTGTGAAATACTCCCGAAATTCCAATGACAATTCAGAATAGTCTTTTGTATCGTATCTTGGCAGTTGGTGTGACTTAGGCAGTTTGATAGATTACAGAATTTGAATTGATTTGATTTGAAAATGACATGATTGAACTTATGACAGCAACGCCACTTAGTTTGTGCAAATGTAATTTGATACTAGAGAGACATAATGATTTTTATGGATCACAGTCCGCATCCTCTAGTACTTCTAGTTTTCTCCCTAAGTTGTTTTCCGTTGCTTCCTGAAAATGTATTTCGTATATTTTTTTTATAAAAACTATATTAGGGATTTACTCAGGCGCGGCAGATTAACATATAGGGGAATTCCTTATCCTTATACCATGTTGAGTACCTCCACAAAATATGAGCGCCATCCAGAATAAACGATCAGATTAGTAAAAAAAATCGTCGTCTGGACATTCCCGAGCTCTGAATTTTTTCTCATTTCGAAGAAAATATTTCTATGATTACGAAAAACATATAATATAACGATTAACTCAAGCCGAAGTAAGTCGAGAAAGTTCAACGCGTGCATCTGCATAATGTCATTTTGACAATTTTCGGAATATCTCGTAATTTTTCGTTCCGCCAAATATTCCAATTTTTGTGTGTTATAAGATGTTTGGTTCATCGTAAGAAGATGATTTCATTTCAACAGTGTCTTGTAGGGATCTCCAAAAATCTGAAGTTTCAAAAAATCAGATTCGGGGTTTGAAACATCCTCACAATCATAGAGCCAGAATTCAAGAATTCTGAATTTGAATATTGAAATAGGTCATTCTGAAGGAAAACAGTGATTACGTTTCGAGGTGTTATGCATGACCATAGTTATCGAGACCATAGAAGACCTGTGAATGTCTTATATTTCAAAAAAGTCGAAGTGTAATGACTAAAATTCATCACATGACGATTTTTTTCTGCAACTCCAAATCTTCAGATTTTTGAATCAGATACTTTTTTGAGTCCAATTAGCCCACTAGAAAATCTGACGCCCTCGAGAAAATCCTTTTTTTTTTCATTTTCAATCCTCTCCTACGCCCAAACCCTTCAGTCAAATAGTCAGATTAAGCTATATTCATCATCAGAAATATGTAGGCCATGTATGCTATCTTAATCTGACGCGCTCGAGTATGTCATGTCATAGTTTTTTCTTACATTTTTGAAAACCTATAGCCCAACCGATGAAAAGGAATTCATTATATGACTTTTTTTTATCTTCCAACCCAATAGGTCTCTGTGACGCTTGAGTAAATCAAATTTAGGATCGTGGACTCCCCTACTACTATAGTCACTATTATTTTTTACAATCTGGAAGTTGGAGATAACTTGTAGAATTCACAGAATTTCTAGGAATTATTTCAGTGTGAAGAAAAGTACTTGATAGTGTTCGAGAAGAACTCAACAAATTTCATGTACCCACCACAGAAGGAACCACTCACACAGGTTACAATGCACCACCACCTCTCCATGAGTCTCATGTGTTTTTGAAGCTTTTTTCTGAAAACTTAATTTGGGTTTTCTCTCTCAGTCTCTGAAACTCTCTTTTTTCAGAGACTGGAAGAGAAAACCCAAATTAAGTTTTCAGGAACATTCAGAGACCTCCCAGACAATATTTCAATAGATATCTGTTTTTGAAGCTGTTAACACTAAGGGCTTTGTCTACAACTAAACATTTATGAGCTGAATTTCTGCCACTATTCAAATAAGAACTGATCATAAACCTAAACAAGAATGGAGTGTTAAACTAGCCTAACCTAACCTAACCTAACCTAAACAAGAATGTAGTGTTAAACTAGGATATCTAACTAGGATTTGTAGAAATTTTGAATATGTTCTCGTGCAACAGTAAGACAATTTTATTTTATTTTTATTCATATAATTTTTTTGTTGTTGACTAGTTCATAAATATAAAGATAGAGAAGCTTAGTGACCTATTTAAATTACATTTGAGTTCATAAAAAAAAATACATATCAATGGTTGAATTACCTATTTATCTTTATTATGTGCATTTATCTCAAAACAATTTTATTTACTTATCGTCATGTTGCTCTGACGAGAAAATATTTTTATATAATCGGTGCATATCCAGTGTTAATAAATTCAATCTTTCATTCAGAATTGGTTTCAAGTTTCATGGATCGATCAAAATAAATCTAAGGTATCCCCATATTTTTGACATTTACTTCTATTCATAAGGATGTACCTATAACTTAATTTCTGACGAAAATGATGAATTGCACTTCAATGCGAATGTTGAAGATCCTCATTATCCGTATGTTCCCTCATTTACTTCACGAGTACAGCACGAAACAAATAGCGACTCCACCTGACACTCCAACCCTAATGCAGAACTCAATGCTGTCATGGCTATGTACCTACTTTCATCGCACTCCGGCCGATTTATCTGCACTGTAAATTAAAGAGCAAGTTTTAATTATTCCATTCTCTGTTCGTTAACTAGCAAACCGTTGGCGATTAAAGTTTTACTCGCGTCCCATATCCCCCAAGGATATAAAAATGTTCTAGGTTGTCCCGACTCCCTCTTCAGGATTCACGCTCCGGTTTATTGGATTCCACTTCATGTGAATTACTTTCAATTTGTTAACGTGAAGATGATGGCTGGGCGTTTGGGTTTTACTGACGCTTTTTCATTTCATGAGGAATATCCATGAAATGGTTATGTTCTGCCGGATATCCGAGTTATCCCTATTTTAATGATGTTGATGTCTTTGCAAGCAATGAACGTAATCATTTGAATCGGCTGAAATAACGATCTCACATTACGACTGCTTCATCCACTTTATGTCGAAAATATATCTTGCGAATGATAGTTTATGTCCGATTCATACTTATATTATAAATGTGCGTTTGTATATATGTTAGTTTGTCTCCATAGTACTCAGGAACCAGATGTCCGATTTTGATGAAAGTTTCACAATAGTGTGGAGAATGACTTTGAGTAATAGGTTGTCATGTGGAATGCATTCCCATATAACGAAGATGTGAGGAAAATTATCTGTTTTTTATAAATAAGTCGATAGTCTTTTACAGCCGACGCAACTATAACAGATGGAGGAACACGATCAACGACAATTCTGTAGTGCTCGAAAAGTTGGCTAACTTTTGAGGATACCCCACGATTTTTGGTGGTTTTTCTTGTCTCAAGAGTTTCTTATGAAAAAAAAATGAGGTAGTTGTAAGTTGCTCCGAACATGGGGAAACCTTGTCCCCAGTAACTGGATGCAAGAACACTCTGACAATGAATTTGAAATATGATCACGAAGATAGCCTTTTCTTATACATATGTGACTTCACAAGAACCTCAAAAAATAGTGACATTTTCGCCTAGCGTTCGTTTGGCTGAGTGGAGTCTCCAACGACATTTATTTGAAGGCTTTGTTATCAATTCATATGTGAAGATTCATATGACACAACATAGGAAAAACACTACTCGAAATTCACGACTGATTTCGTTTCATAAAATCGATCCTTCGGTCGAACAAATAGCAGAATTTCACCAAAAATACCACTGTTAGTTCGATGTTGTTATAAACGGAAGTAGAAACGAAATGAATAGAGGATGCAGTTTCAGAGTTTGTTCTCACCAACACATTGGAGGTATGATCTCCCTCCAGTTGAACGAATATGGAAGTAAATGAGCAATGCGAACAATTGAATTCTCGTGATTTCAATCAGCATCCGGATCATCAAACATAACCGCACTCCAAGATAATTCAAACTCAAGTGAACTCCTTGAATTCGGTAAATATTTATCATTCACATCCCGATTGAAACCTAACATTGAGGATGAGGAATCAACCGCATCTATTACTAGAATATCAAACAGTGTGTGTGTTCACCTGAAGTGGCAATTGTAACATTCCCATTGTAAATATTCCTTTGTATATGCGCCTAAACGTTAACATGCTTCTAATTAAGTTGTATGAATATTCATAGGTTCTGCTGTTCGTTGGCATGATAAGGCATGTTAGGTGGTTTTTGTGCGTTGATGGTCGAGGTTATGTATCTGTATGAAGCTAAATTATGGACATCACATACATATTATATACCTACAGAAGCGAGCATCATAAAAACCATATGTATTATTCTTTTTTATCAGCCCAGTGAACCCGAAAAAATTCATGAATTTGGCGAGCAAAGAACTATGTGTTATTATATTATTTGTAATACAGGGTGATTCACTTATCTTGGTAATCCCAATTTTCTCGAAAACGTCCGAATATTTTTTCATTCTGTGAATGGCGTTTTGAACAAGTCAATATCGACTTGAGATGCGCATAAAAATCTGCGGAATAAATCAAGACGTCAGGCGTCGCGGCGCTATCAAAAATTTTTTCTCCAGGGACATAACTTTTTTATCATGTCATTCGAAAGATAATTTCATTCTGAATTTTTTTTCGAATACAATTTTTATCCATTTCTAACCTTCAGCGATCTGCAGCGTATTTTATGTTAATTCTATTCCATTTATTTTTTTCTGTATTTTGGTAGTATGCCTTTATTTTTAGACATAGATATGATTTTGTGCCTTGAAATCAAGAAGGCTAGTTTTCTAGTCAATGTGCCTCTTCAAATAAGATTAAATATGTGGCTACAGCAAGATGCGGCTCCATGTCACTTCGCTGCCATTGTGAAGAGATAGGATTTAGATCAAGAATTCGAAAATAAATGGATAGGAACCAATGGACCCATCAGGTATAGCCAGACCTAAAGCTCATGGATTACTTTCTGGGTACCCTCAAAAATATGGTATACCAAACTGATTCTAATAACTTGGACCAAATGAAAATAAAAATAAGAAAAGCATGTGCCGAAGTAGACCCTTATATTCTGACCAAAGTAACTTTTAATGAAATAGAGGAATGATATAACTTATGGATGGATCATAATGGCTGGTATATATGATATATGATACGAAATGTTTCGTTTGTTATTGAAAAAAATATTTATTGTCATGAGATATAATATTTGATTATTATAATAAAAGAAAAATAGTTTGTCACAGAACCTCCTTCATTTTACGAAACAAAATCATATTTAGGTCATCTTGCCATAATGATCAATACATAAGTTATATCATTTCCCTATATCAGTTGGTCAAAATATAAGGGTCCATTCATTTCAGAATTTTCGATCTCAATCTCTCTCTCTTCACAATGGCAGCATTGCGACATGGATGCCCATCCTTCTGTATCCACATATTTTATCTCATTTGAAGAGGCAGATTGTTTAGAAAACTAGCCTTCTTAAATTCAAGGCACAAAATCATATCTATGTCTCCAAATAAAGGCAAGGTACCACAATACAGAAAAAAATTAATGGAAAATAATTAACAGAAAACACGCTGCCGTGACGCCTGGCGTCTTTATTTATTCCGCAGATTTTTATGCGCTTCTCAAGCCAACACTGACTTTTTCAAAACGCCATTCACAGATTGAAAAATATTGGGACGTTTTCGAGATAATTAGGGTTACCAAGATAAGTGAATCACCCTGTACAGAAAATCTGTCAAATTTGTGAAGAAAGAATAGATCAAAGCATTTTTTACGGAAGTCGTTGAAAGAGCATTCGAAAAATATAATTGAGGAGTCGCAGCGTATCAGCTTTTAGAAAAAACTCAGAAGTTGTTTTTTATTCCATTAATCAGAGTTTCAATGGAAAAAGCTCCATAAAGACTAGCCCGAAACAGTAAAAACCCTGTTTCGGGTATTTTGGCGCCTTCTCATTCTGTAATTCTCACAGCAAGTCGACTGCATAGAAAAAGGGTTAAAATTTGAGGGCTACAACTACCACCGAAAAGGTTCTCTATTAAACTCGATACTGTGCACAGTTTTTGGAATATTTTGATTTGAAAATTATGAAGTAGCAATCGATGCTGGTATGAGGTAACGATAAATGTATTTTTTCTGTGACGAAAAAAAATTTGACAGGTCATCATAAATATTACTCTGTGAAATTGTCTCCCGTCGCGATGCGACCTCGAGCTAAGTTCTGATACTTTTTTTCCTTGTATAATAAATAACTATGATTCAACAAGAAATCACAGGAAAATTAAAAAAAAAACTAAAAACATAAAAAAGAATTCAATTAATGTAGGTGTTCAAAATGTCCTCACAAATACAAAGTTTTATCCTTTCTGCTGAATAATTCATTAATCTTCTTGACGCTTGGGAGTCAGCTAGGAGATCATCGAAGCGAAGTTGAATTTTGAATTCCGACCTTGAATTCTTGAGGTGAATTTACCTCTGTTGCATAATTTTTTTTAAGGTACGACGAAACTGTTTAATCCAAGGGATGAAAATTGAATGACTGAGGAGGTCAATGAATCGGAACTTCTGCACCTCCACCAATCCACCGATTCGAAAAATGGTTACGCAACCGATTACGACACCTTCTGTCAATGTGCAGAGGAACTCCATCGTGCTTACTAATTGATGATGATAATAATTAATGACTTCATCAATACTTTATAACAGCATCCGTTATTACTTCATAATTTCAAAATGAAAATAGTGCGAAACGGTACATAGAATCAAAATTTATCAACGAAATTTTTTTACTGAACAAACCCCTATTATTTTTCAGTTTTCTATCTATTCTAGAGAGGGGATCACCTTCTTTTGAAACACCCTTTATATGAAGGATTCGTTGAGAGACAACAATGATGAAAAAAAATTATGAATTGGGTTGACAATATGAATTTATACTTTCTTCAAGCTTCGAATTGTATGAATATGAATTTCCCTTCATATATGGGTTGACATCTTATTGAATCTCTTCCCTATCTTGGAGTAATTTTCTTCAGTTTTTTGTGTCAAGCCGCGTCTGTAAAATCATCAAATTATTTTGACTTCCATTATTGCTATAAATTAGAGTACATAAAACGGTACTAAGGCGAGCTAATTAATTGTCATAACACATTAAAACATGTGCTTATTATCTTGAAACCAATCTGCATGGGTTATCTGTCTGAAATCAGTTTACAGTAGAGAAAAGTGGCAAGCGGCTATATCTTAAAAATCTTTATGTCTGGGCTTAGTGTTTCATCAGTGCAGAATTCATCCAAGGGCGTCTCAAGTCACAGCTGGCCATTCATTGGTATGACGAAATTTCATAGAGGAATAAAAGACGAATTTCCCGTGAAGACTGTCAAACCATACAATCAGAGCCTTTCCTATTCTAGCCACGATACCTATTCAACAGTAAGCTCATCGACAATCCTTGGTCGTTTCCGGCTCTCGAAATTACTCCTCATCCCATCATCGCAGCCGTCAAGTTTTATATTTGGACGCATACTGCAGCCGCCCCCATTCGGAACACAGCATTAAACACCTCGTGAGGCCGGAATAAGAGATCATCCTCGAACTCGAATGGAGAGGCGAGCAATAATAGTTTCGGTTCGGTTATTGGCGATCCCGTTTGACTTGTATTCTTCGCGTAATCTGACAATGGTCTGGGAGCGTTTCCTATACGGGTGGTACCTACATGGGTTGCACTACACGATCCATTATAATGCTCTCAACTGCGATAGGAAGACTTGACTTAACGATCGGTTTAATGCCTATCTGCATACCGAATGACTATGATGCTGGTCGTAATTGCATCACGCTGGCTTCGTTC
>CM076610.1:61651057-61732504 GCA_038502775.1 Hippodamia convergens | reverse complement strand
TTTTTTTTTGGAAATTTCGAAGTGTCCTCCGTTCTCATGAATACACGAGTTTAATCATTTTTCTAAAGAATATATAAAACTACAGAACGGTTGGGAATCAGCTAAGACTATACTCGAACTGTAGGGCCACACTAAAAATTATAAATTTTTTTCAATATGTTCGATCCAACGGTTGATTTTCCAAAACAACACCAGAAGCTCTCTCTTCTCTGCATTTTCGAATTCATGGGACAAAGAGGAAAATCAATGATTTCTTTCTAGGGAAATCATTCAGGGTCTCGAAAAGCTCAATTAATTACTTGTGTGATCATTGGTTGCTGAGATATCGATAGTCAAGGACAAATGGATCCTTCTTCAGTTGAGGTTCGATATCTACATGATAAGTAGATGTATCAGAATTTGCAGAAACTTAATAAGAATCTAAACAGAATACGAAACAAAATTTCAGAATTTTGTTTGTTCGTTTTTCTAGTAGAACTCGAAAAATACTGACGCTACAGAATTTTGAAGTTTTTATTCAGAAACAAGAGACCCGGGGCTATAATTTCCTTTTAATTTTTTTTTTATATGACCATGGCGTCTCGAATTTATAGACTTTTGAAGATTGCTCACAATTTTTTTATGTTAATATGTTTTTATGTTATTTAATTCAGCAGTTAAGATATTCTTTTCACAATTGACAATACAAAATACAACGTTCTTGATGCGAGCTCAGAAATCTCGCATCAATGATGACACAATTCATCAAAGTACGGTGAAATTTTGCCAGCCAGAGTACATTTGAATAGGTTTCTGCAATTATGTGTCAAATCCCTCCATTTTGTCACAATCAGAAAAAAAAATCATTTGAGAATATTTCATTCTTGCACAGTTTTCAAGGTTGTGTTTATTGATGAAATGTTGTTATTCTCCTACGGATTAAGTCAATTTCTGTAAGTTTTATATGAGGGACAACATTTCAGTCCATCAATATTTTCCAATGCGGAAAACACTCAACGAAATCTATGATAATGTTTCATCAACTAGGAAAAAATTAGGAATTAGTGAAAAAATGTATGCTACTCGTACAGAAAGGTCATTCTAACAATCGTTCATTCTGAAACGCTACTTTGTGGTTCGTTTCTGAATTTTTAACTCGTGAGAATATCAACGTCGTCTGCACTTGTAGCATAAATGACTATTCTGGTTTCCTCAATGCTTTCTAAAATAAAATCATAAATTTCCTTGTTGAATTCACCACGTGTCCCAGTCCTTCCTACATAGACGACAGAAAGCCCGAGAAGCGACCTAATATTGTGCAAACTACGTGATACAAATTCACTTGATGTACCGGAGATCGCGAAGGTGTATAATTCCGAATACGTCTCGTTTCCTGGTCTTCTGGGACCTCGAGTTGGCTAAGTTAACATTCAGCAAAGCCAGAGAACTGCGGTTTTGTATTTTGCAGTGAACATGCTCGTCTGTTGGTCTTTGAGTAGCGTCCCGTGGTGGAGAACCCCACTAATTAGGGATGTGGAACCCGCAGATAGGTCATTTATATGGAGGGGCCATTTTTCGCGGTCGCATTCAGGGCAAATTTGCATATGGATCATGAACCTGCTCTTATCATTAGTGCCCCTAATTTGTGCATAGTTAATCAACTATTCCTTTCCTACTTTCAGTTGATAAAAGGGTATTAGGATATTGTGTAGACATTTGCTATGACTTGTAATATTAACCTTCAGTCACGAAGAATTCGTTCTCGAAAGTTTGTTGAAAAGATATTCAAAACAAATGAATTAAATTAAATCTCTCAGTTCTTAAAATTTTACAAAATGTACATCATCATTGCTCCAGTGACGAATTGAAATAATTTTCGGTAATACGAAGTTCCTATTGTTGTTAGAAAGTAAGTTCTTGAATTTTTGATTTGATGCTCAGGTATCAGTGACATATATTGATTTCTAGATCTATTCATCTTATCGGGTCTTTGATTTTCATAAACTTCAGCACAAACGAATCACAAATGTAATACAAGACAGCGAAATTGTATTACTCACAGTGGAATAAAGACGAAAGCTTTGAGGGAGTTTATATTTACAATGTGTGAAAATTCCCATCGAGAAATTTGTTCTATGATGATCAACATGCATATTTGCCGGGCAAAATCACTAATATGACTCTTCATAAATTCACAGAGGCTATTCTTCAAGAAATACAGAAGAAAAATCTGACCATGGGTTTATTTCATGATGCATGTGACTGTATTAATCACAGTAATTTATTGAAGAGGTTAAATTTTTACGGAATAACTGGTACATATTTTCAATTATTGAAGTCATTTTTGTCAGCCATTTTTTCATACCAGCAATAGCAACTTGGTATTTTCTGATACAGTCAATTCAAGTGTGTTATCGTGAGAAGGTAATATAGATTATCTAAATCGAAGTTGATCACAGTGATCTCGAAACAGTTCATTTTTTCAGATTTTGAATCTATTGTTAGAGATATGGTCTAGTTTTTCATAGCAATGCAATAACAGTTGGAAAAGAATTTTTTATGAAAGAAGAAATATATCAGAGATATTGAGACATATGGGTTTCCGAGCATCTGCACCATAACCAGGGTGAGTTTCTGACTTGTATACAGGGTGAGTCGGGAGGAACGGACCAAACTTCAGGTGTGTATTCTGCAGGTCGAAATAATTCCAAAAAAACTCATATGTTGTTATCCGATTCTAATTTGTTTTCAAACTATAGGGTAATTAGAATATTTAAATAAGGTCAACCAATATTCAGATCAAGAGTTTCTCGGACTATGGATTGGTCGCTGTGGTCGTATTAGTTGGCCTCCAAGATCTCCAAACCTCACACCATTGAACAATTGTTTGTGGGGCTGCTTCAAGAACGAGGTATACAAAGTTAAAGTTGACACTCGGGATGCTCTTATTCGACGCATTAGAAATACGGAATTTCTTTTCAAAGGAAATCACGAATAAATCAGAAAAGCATCGAGAGCCCTTCGCAGAAGAATGTGTTTTGAGGTTAATGGTGGGATTTTCGTGCATTTATTAAAATAATGCTATAAATGAAACTATTTTAATATAGAAAATGTTGTTTTTATAATGACGCTGTAGTTTTGAGAACAAATGAGAATCGGATAACAACATATGAGTTTTTTTATATTATTTCGAGCTATAGAATACACATCTGAAGTTTGGTCCGTTCCTCCCGACTCACCCTGTATATTTCAACCATAGATTCTTGAGGTCAGGAGAAATACATTTTTCTTATCCTGATTTTTACGATTCAGTAAATATAAAAAAATGAAGCCATTTCAAACTTTCAAAATTAGCTATGCCACTCCTGGAGACATGACACTGAATTTTTCCGCAACATTATATGTATGTATTATCTGTATATCTTTTGAACAGAATTGCATTCAGCTAAGATGATCATTTTTTTTTAATTCGACTGATATACAGGGTGTACCAAGTTCGACGGCCTATTAGGCGTTTCTGGAGAACTAGACTTATTTGAAATCTGAAAATTGGGATTATGATATTGTTTGACATAATCTACCGAGCTGAAATATTCTTGGAGCCTGACCACTTTCAGTTATACAGGGAGCGAAAAAAAAATTTTCAAAATTTTATTTTTCTGTTTTTTCTTTTCGAATTTGATAGAGTATGCAATTCTGAATACATTCGTACTCGAATCGTTGAATTCGTCGAAATACTTTCAAAAATATCGAGAAAAATCTGAAGAAAAAGAGAGAAAAAGGGTATTCGGTATTATGTTTGTTATTCCTAATCTACATATCTTAAGCACAAACCGTTTTCACATTTTCGAAGTCAAAGACTGTGGAAATATTGTACATTTTTGAAATTTTGAAAAACTCATCACAGGGTGTTGGGTCAAAAATTGGGATCAAGATTGGCCATAACTTTCGTTTTCAAATTAGAACCCTATTTTTTTATGATTGCGTTGGATTGTATGAAGAAAAATGATGATAGTGTTCTAACATGTTAATGCTCCTAAAATTGATAATTCTTGAGTTATTTAGGAATTTCTGAATGTATGTGGTACGTAGCGTCAAATTCATTTAATCTGTTTCATTTCAACTATGACCTGGGTCATAGAAGATGAATTATTCCACTAATGATACACACTTGAATACATCCGTACTGAAATCGTTGCATTCGTCAAAATACTTCCGAAATATAAAAAAAAAACTGAACAAAAAAGGTAGATAAGAGTATTCGGTATAATGTTTGCTATTTCTTATCTAGATATCTTGACCACAAACCGTTTTCACGTTTTTGTAGTCGAAGACAATGGAAATATTTTACATATTTAGAATTTTGAAAAACTCGTCACATGTTAGGTCAAAAATTGGGATCAAGATTGGCCCATAACTTTCGTTTTACAAATTAGAACCCTATTTTTTTATGATTGCGTTGGATTCTGCGAAGAAAGATGATGATAATGTTTTATCATGTTGATACTTCTAAAATTAATATTTCTTGAGTTATTTAGTATTTTCTGATTCCATGTCGTACATTGCGTCAAATTCATAAAATCTGTTCCATAACAACAATGATGAATGAATTGAACAAAAAGGTGTGTCACTAGTGAGTTATTGAAATAATTTATCTTCTATGACCAAGGTCATAGTTGATATGAAACAGATTTAATGAATTTGACGCTACGTACGACATAAAATCAGAAAATCCTGAATAACTTAAGAATTATCAATTTTAGGAGCATGAACATGTTTAAACATTATCATCATTTTTCTTTGTACAATCCAACGCAATCATAAAAAAATAGGTTCTAATTTAAAAAACGAAAGTTATGGGCCAATCTTGATCCCAATTTTTGACCCAATATTTGAACACCCTGTGATGAGTTTTTTCCAAATTCTAGAAATGTACAATATTTCCACATTCTTCGACTTCAAGAATTTGAAAACGGTTTATGCTCAAGATATCTAGATTAGGAATAACAAACATAATACCGAATACTCTTTTCTCTCTTTTCTTCAGGTTTTTCTCGATATTTTTGAAAGTATTTCGACGAATGCAACGATTTGAGTACGAATGTATTCAGAATTGCATACTCTATCAAATTCGAAAAGAAAAAAACAGAAAAATAAAATTTTGAAAATTTTTTTCCTCTTCAAGTAAGGCTAGTTCTCCAGAAACGCCTAATAGGCCGTCGAACTTGGGTACACCCTGTATATATATTATATATATATATATAATATATATATATATATATATATATATATATTTTTTAAATCATAATACACTTGGAAAATGCGCATTTCACGAGATTTCACGAAAAATACTTTCATTCTCGAAAATGGCCAAATATTCATTAAATGGCATTCAACTTCCTTTCAAGAGTTGGGAACTCAGAATTTTCGATATGATTATAAAATGTAATGGTATAAATTGATCATGATGGATATGAATTGGAGTTGATGCAACATTTTTCCTAAATAAAACAAAAAAAGATTGAGTGAGTGATATTGTGAGTTCGTAAATAAATTGTCACATCAATGAAAATCCATATTTTTAAAATAATTCCATTTGATGAAATCATTCACGAGATTTATTCGAAAATTACAATTCTTCATGAATTTTCAACAGCCTGTCTCTTTCCAATCGTGCTGATTCGGAAAAATATCAAAGACAAAAGTGCCTCTTTAGACCTCGGAACTCAGTTAGAATACCAGTACAACCATACACAGGGTGTTCGATGGCCTATTAGGCGTTTCTGGAAAACTAGACCTCTTTGAAATCTGAAATTTAGGATTATGTTATTGTTTGACATTATCTACCGATCAAAAATATTCTTCGCGCCTGACCATTTTCAGTGATACAAGGGGGTACAAAAAAATTGTTCAAAAATTTTTTTCTGTTTTTTGTTATTGAATTCGATAAAGTATGCATTTTTGAAAATATTCGTTTTTCAATGTTTGCATTCGTCAAAAATATCGAGAAAAAAATGGAGAAAAGGAGAGATAAGAGTATTCGGTATTATGTTTTTTATTCCTAATTGAGATATCGTAAGCACAAATCGTTTTCACATTTTTAAGGCGAAAACTGGAAATATTGAACATTTTCAGAATTGTGAAAAACCCGTCACAGAATGTTCCGAATGTAAGTTCAAAAATTGAGATAAGAATCTTATTATATCTTTTATCTTTCTCCAGTTTTTTTCTCGATATTTTGGAAAGTATTTTGACGAATACAACGATTTGAACACGAATTTATTCAAAATTACATAGGTATTCTATCAGATTGGAAAATAAAATTTTGAACATTTTTTCCACTCCGTGTATAACAGAAATGGTGAGGCCCCAAGAATATTTCAGATCAGCAGATTTCAAACAAACAATGTCAAACAAGAACATTATCCCAATAGGTATTAAGATTTTAATTAGGTTCAGTTCTCCAGAAACGCTAAATGGGCCGTCGAATTTGGGGTACATCCTGTATGTAAAAATGTTTGATGTTGTCTAAGAAAAATTGAATTTCAACGCCACTTCTGATGTAAAGTATCAAAAATCATTTCGAGATGTATCCTGTAAACTGTCACAGAAAAGGGAGCAAAATATTACTGCATGAAAGTTTTTAACAAGCTGTTATTGAGGATTAAAAAATAAACGATCCAGGGATTCCGTGAATGAAATGAATAAAATTCTGACAGGGATACACCGTTTGAGAGTATCTTAATTCCTTTTTGCACAAATTTTCTCGTCCTTTCCACTATTTTTTTCAACTATATTTCTTATTGATCACAGATTGCTCTAAATGTAAGATGCTCGAAATAAATATTATAATTTTAATTATGAAAATAAAAGGACAATACAATTCAGCAATATTCACAAACTGCAAGAAACTCCATAAATTTTGTGCAAGCACTGGATTCCAATTCAATAATTCACCTCTCATTCATTTTTCTCTTTTCGAATGCAACGAACTACATTTCCGAGTGTTTCGTGGATCGAGAGCGGATCTGCCGCCTCCACATTTCCCTACTCCGCGAATTTTTCGATATCCGAACGAATTGATGTATCGCAGAGAATTCCTGCCGCGCTCCGACTGAATAATTCCGTAATTCTGTAACGAAATTTCACTTCATCCGTTCCGCGTAGAGGGTGGCGCCGCACCATACGGCCCGGATTGGATCACCTGCCTGCGGCGAACAGCCCCATGGCCCCGCCGAGAATCGTTGCGAAGTTTTAATTTTCCCCCATTTTTCGGTCGGAATATGGCTGAAAAGTTTCCTAATTCCGTTATAGTCATCGAAGAGTGGAATATGGATACTGGCGAAGTAATTTGGACTTTCCGATTAAGGCGATGGATATGCATGTGAGCCGGCCCAGCGTCGGCAACAATGGGATGAAACTTCGGGAGATAAGCAGATTACATGATGAAATTCGATAAACTTCATGTTGAACCTAAATTACAATTTTAGATGTAATACTTACTGCTGAAACTTATGTAATATATTTTTTGCACAACTGGCATTGAAAGTGACACTTTTAATGACATCAAACAATGTCAAAATTGATTGTTTACGTCGAAGCGTGTTGAAAATATTTTTAACAATAGTGTTAAAAATATTTCTCTATTTCACTATCGTAAAGAGTTCATTACAGTACTAAAAGTAGTGCTGTAATGAAACTCATTACAGCATTGTTTTCAGTTATATATTTCGTTTTGTAATTGTCAGTATTGACCTCGTTGCAGAAGGCAATTCCAACACTTAAGCTATCGAAAACTCGCTCCTTCGTCGCTCGTTTTCGAACTTCGCATTCGTGTTGGAATAGGAGCTCATTCTGCAACTTGTTTTAGAATATACTATTTCAACACTACATTTTCTTATGATGAAATCAGATGAGAAAAATTCAGATATTGCAAATTTTTATTATCAATATTTAACAATCATTACTTATGGACATCAATATAAGTCGTAACACTAGAAAAATTATTAACAGTAATGCCCTGTAACGTTAGAGAGCTTCGCAACACACATTTCAGAGTCCTCAGCATCATCAGTACTTGTAGAAACCGGAAGTACATTGGATGATGATCCAAAATCTGGTGAGGTTGGAGAATTTTTTCAACAATGACATTTCTATATGCAATGAAATGATCAACATAGCCCTCGGCTACAGTGGTAGATTTCCATCCACCATGTTCGTTCATGTCCGTAATATTTGCTCCTGATTCTGCTAGCAATGAAGCAGAGGATCTTCGAAAACAGTGTCCTGTATATTGCTTGGGTTCTTGCAGTTTGAGGAATTCGGCAACAATAGATGTAATATTTCCAAATGTACTAACACCGAATGGATTGACTTTGTATTTATTATTAATGTATTTCAGGAAAAAATTATGCTATTTGATGACCGAAGGGCGCAGAGCAAAGTACTCATGAAGAAGTCTACATACTTCCCAATAATACTGAAAGAACGACTTACTTTTGTTTTTGTATTCCGAAGTTGTGTAACCAACCAATGATTTATCTGTTATTCCGATGTCTTCCACTGATGAATTACACAACTCATCACGCCGACAGGCTCCAAATAATCCGAAAATAGTTGCAACCTTATCTATCAAGTATTTCTCATCTGGTGCCTCCTTTATAAATTTTTCATCTTGTTCACGAGTGAGAATTTTCAATTTTTTGGACGATATTCTTCACTTTTCCGTTTTAAATAAAATATGCTATTACCTTAAAATATTTACTAACATCCACACCATTTTCAACAAGGGCTCTTGACTATAGGTATCATCGAAAATATGCTCCACAAAGTTGAAGAATTCCATATTTTTGATTCTTCTTCTAAGTATGCCAGGAAAACAGCTTCACTAAAGTTCCCTCCTACATTTTCCATTTCACACCTGACCAGTAAATTGTTATATGTGCAATATCGTTCTTCTGAACAGATTTTTTAGGTAGGAGTTTCAGACATGCTCTTCTTGCAGACTCTTCAATATCCAGAGGAACAACCAAATAGGCACTTTTATCAATAAGTGAACTCGACAAACATATTAAGCAGTTGATAACCCAAGACGAAAATTGGACAGGAACGGAATTCAAATGAAAGCGTCATTTCTCAATTGTTAGTAAACATAACGTTGGCAACGTTTGCCATACACAGCAACCTTTTGATTATTTGAATATTAAAAAAGCATTTTGAAGTATATTGTCAATGCAAATTCGTCCATTTCTTTATCAGAATAGAGCAGTTGTATAAAAAACATTGTATGTTATTTGTGTTGAATTGATTTAAATTTCGTTCATCTCTCCCAATCGAGATAATAGAAACATCTTTACTTGAATTTAATTAGTTTTCATGAAAGGGAAAGTAGGTATATTTCAAACGAAGATATGACAATTTCAAAATTAATCATTTTCACCTCAAATTGATTATTGAACCAGTTTATCAAAGCTTCAGATGAATTCGAAAGATTACATTCAAAGAGTCTCGAATATATGAACAAAAAGAAATGTCTGCTGAAATAAATCGAAAAATTCATTTTCAAGTGATGAGTTCATAATTCGAATTTATTTCACGAATTTCAAATTTTATATGGCTATGAAAGTATATTTCTATAATATATTCGTCCCAGTTTGAGTTTCTGTCAGAAATATGTCATTCAAAAAGCAAAAATTCAAATTAATGAACAGAGGATTATACCTAAATGCATCAGCTAGTTTTCTGAATCCTCAATAATCATTCCTTTAAATATCTAACGAACACATACACGTGATCCTTATTTTCACTCCAAAAACAAGAATATTTCAAAAAATTCCGGTGAAGAGGTATGAAAGATAATTTTTAAGAAACAGAGGTAGACCATTTCAAATAATTTGTACAGAGTGACGTTACAATACACCGAGCAATACATCTTGTATTCTTCCACCATGGTTTAAGCGGACAAATGTTCTGAACCGTTCACCCTTTCCTAGAGATAAGACCATTTCAAATATTTTCTAAGCTCTATATCACACCATTATCGATTGTTCGGTATTCATTCTTCCCCTCCTGGCTGCCCCACTGCTGGAAGTGGGAATCAAAAACGTTTTGTTTATGGCAAGAGAAAACTTTAGGTAGAAGTCGAATTTGATTCATCATTAATCGGAAAAAGTTGAAATTTAATAAATTTTCTATGAGACATCCAAATTTCCCCCATCACCTTCGAAAACACCCATTATCGATAAATCCCCCAGGGGTTTACGGCCGCTTACAGAACCTCCGATTCCTCACCCACGGCTCTAACTTTAACGATTTCTTCCGACCCAAAAATCCCTGATTCTATTTTTAATGGGAGCTTGGCCGCATCCGACAAAAAATCGGCCATAAAAATTTTCTCGGGCCGTTACCGTCTTCCGAGACTCAGTCGCCGATATCCATCTTCTCCGAAATTTAATTGGACCTTTTCGTCGGGACTTCCCCCACCCTTCGTCCCTAAAGGCCGCACGCCTCGCGCGAAAATTCATAACGGTCAGATAGACGCGTCTTAAATTTTAATCGGAAATTTAACGATCGCCCCAGTCCCCCATAGGCGCCGCGTAAAAGGATCGGACGGGCCCGTAAAACCGACGGAGCAGCCGCCCTACTTGGGATTTGTGGCCGAGGTCGTAAAACGACACACGACACGAGGCCAAAGGGGTCGTCGGACTTGGGGCAAGTTGTCAGTCTCGTACTCGTTGGGCTTAGGCGACGTGAAATGATGACTTCCGCAGGTGCGAAAACCATCGGATTGAAGGGAACCCGAAGCGTGAGCAGATTACTAATAGCCCATTACACTAATAACTCCATACAGATAGAGAAATATGAGAAAAATAAACTGCTAGTCACTCGAAACGTTAATAGTGAAATTGGCATCAACTTTCATTTCTCATAATTTCTAAAGTACTGAATGCACTTTAAGTTGTAGCCCAGATTTTAAAAGCTCTTTTCATGGACTATCGAATCATTTCTTACAGCTCCTTCAAGATCGATCAGGATCAAAGATACAGGGTGAAACAAAATTTTGTGTATTTTCAACAAACATTCTCCATCCCGCCATTTTGTTCGAAGACCACGAGGCTCCCATTCCAGGCGGTCATTTTATAGATAGCAACCATACCTCGGGACGTTTTTGGGTTTCTGCCAATAACTACAAGGGTTTCGAAAATTTTTTTTTTTATATTTTTATTTTGAACTGACTAATTTTGAAAAAGTTTCACAAATGCAAGCTTTTAAGCATTTCAAAGAAGTCTTTTCAGCAGTGCTTCGTGTTGTAGGAGGTATGTTTACCAAGTTACCCAAAAATTATCAATAATTTATTACTTTTGAACTAACAGTCTACTGAGGCCCAAACTTTTATCATAGATTGTTCAAAAGTAATAAATGTTTGATGGTTTTTGGGAACGTGGTATAGACACCTTCTGGTATACCTAGCTGAAACAACACGAAGCACTGCTAAAAAGCTTTCCTGAAATGCCATGAAGCCCCCATTTGTAAAACTTTTCCAAAATTAGTCAGTTCAAACAAAAATCGAAAAAAAATATTTTTTTCCGATACCCCTGTAGTTATTGGCAAAAACTCAAAAGCGTTCCGAGGTATGGTTGCCATTCATAAAATGACCGCATAAAATGAGAGCAACGTGGTCTTGGGACTAAATGGCGGGGTAGAGAATTTTTGTTGAACATTCACTTAATTTTGTTTCACCCTGTATCTTTGATCCTGATCGATCTTGAAGGAGCTGAAGGGAATGATTCTATAGTAAATGAAAAGAGCTTTTGAAATCTGGGCTGCAACCTAAAATGCGTTCATTATTTCAGAAATTATGAGAAATGAAATTTGATGCCTAATTTCACTATCAACGTTTCGCGTGACGAGCAGTTTATAAATCTCAATGATTTAGTCAGAATTCCTTCCACACTGATTCATTCGCCTTTATCAAGTTGAAACAGATTGGAAAAGATTGATGAATTGACAATCAAAAATAATGAAATCAGATGAAAACACACTGCATCAAATAGGTAGATATTCATGATACTACAGCATGGTGAAAGAATATTCTTCCACCATGCTAGGTACTATAGAATGTTCAAATACATGAAGGACCGATGTAAACAACTAAAATTGTATAGTTTGCGCTTAGGCAGCTCTCTTATGGGTCGAAAGGTCTTAAATCTTATCTCACAGTAATTTCAAGAAGACTGCCAGGCTCGTACTTGCGACAAAATGACCTGATTCATATTTCGTGTTTTATGATATTTCTGATTAATTCAATTTTTTCCTTGGATTTCATACATCCGGAATTTTTCGTTAACTTGTTTGAGTAAATATATGTTTTGGACGTTATCTCTTATGTTTGAATTGAGTATATTGTGTTATGTTGATTCATTAATCCGATATTTTTTTCTAGAGGCTCTAACGGAGTTGGTCGCCATTTCGTACGATGCTAGTCCTTGCTTCCCCATTGTGTACAGGTGCTGAGCGCCATCATGTGCTGCGATGGGATCAACTCTGGGCGCCTACTATTTTTCTATATGTCATTGGAGAATTTAAACTTCATTTTAACGCAAATGGATGTCACAACTTCGCAATATTTTACGGAGTACCTCACTACTAACTGCTTCAAATATCAAAGTTTTTAATAAAGATTTTGTCTCTGAAGTGTATGGGATACTGATCAGGCCAAACAAGGCTGAAACCGGTATATCTCTCATCTCAGTGACAAAATCTGATATAATTTCTCCAACCTCATGATGAAAGTTATCTAGACCTAGGAATTGAATGTAGTATTCATTTCGATGATAATTATTTTGACCTCATCTATGCTTCAGAAACACTCAAATTCCCTGAAGGTATAATACCCTGCCGAACTATGACCTTGGTCTGTCGGAGATCCAGACTGACAGTTCCTGGGTTGTCATCCTAAGTGCAAAATAATTCTCCTCCTCGATAACTAATGCTTGATTCACAATAGACATAACTTATGTAACACATAAGTACTCACAAATCATACGAAAATATCCACAATTGTTTCAATTCGAATTTTATAAGTCGAAGAGAAATGTCGCAACATATTATGAACACTTCTATTCTCATTAAGTATGATTTCTTTTCTTAAAATTTTTGCCTTTTACTGATGTGTTAGGTACTTAACATAAACGTGAAAGGCAGATATTCAACCTAAACCGAAAAAGCTGAAATTTTAAATTTTCGAGTTAATTTCAGCAGGGGGATGTTCGTTTCGTTTTATGATTGAAATATTGTGGGAACGTCAAGTCAAGTACCGGAATGAAGCCAAAGCAAAGGCAAATTGAAATTTATTCAGCTCGAATTTTCGATGAAGCGTATTTGAATGCGTGTCAGAATTGTTCGCGCTAAAGTATTCAAAAAGTTTAAACTTCGACTCTCAGTGGCGAATACTAATGCGTCCAAGATGTTATTCAAATTATCATCGAAGCGACAGGATACTTTCCGCAGATGCGTCGCAATATGACCATCCCTCTACCCGAGCCCGTAAGAAGTTTCCTGGAGTTCTTTATAATTCTTGAATGACAAGCTATAGGACGTAGAGAAATTCGCATGGATACCATTCATGGTTGATCGTTATTATTAACAAGTTTCAATCAAAAGGTGGAAAACTACTCATTTCAGGTGTTTATTTTTTTCATCTGGTCCATGAATATACAATTGATGTTCCTTGGTGAATTTCCAAGAAATTATTTTCAGATTTTGTCGTTTCTGAGGATTTGTCAAAGTTGGAATTTAGAATAAATATCAGAAATAACTTCACACGAAAGCCCATTTCGCTTTGTGGTCCAGACATCCACGGAATGACTAATTTAAATTTTTTCGATAGTGACCTAAGTGAGCTTTTGTATTCAAATTCGATGTCCGTAGTCGGTAAATAACATTGATTCAACAAGCTAGGTTGAAAAAATTCAAAATCTCTCAAAAAGTAAACGTTTCCCATACAAAACAGTATTTGCCTTTCGGAATCACTTGTTTTCTGGTAGTGGATGTTCAGTTATAATATGAAACGTATTGTAATGGTTCGTTGGAAAATATTATATTCTCGATAAACCTAAAAACATTAGGATCTACTTATAATGACATCGAGGGGAAATAAAAAATACCTCATAATAACCGGAAGTCACATGAAGCGGAATTTCAGCAAAATTGATGGTATTTTTCTTGGATTCAGTTTAAGAAAAGAACGAGAAATTCAGATTTTGCTTCATTGAAAAAAAAAAAGATAGCTTCTCTCACAAAATAACTAAAAATAAAGAACTTTTTCATTTTTCAGAAAAATAATCTGAAATTTTAGTTTGCGTTTGTTTTTTTCGACTTGAAATTATAGCTTCTTACGCCATTGTACAACTCAGAAATGGCTTCATTGGATGTCATTTTGTCCACAAAACACCAATAATCTCTTCAAGGATCTGGAATATACCAAAAAGCATGTCGTCACACGTATGTCTCGTATCGTATCAAACCTCATCACATTAAAAAGGCTAGGGTTGCTTCAGAAAACGATCGAGCGGTCACTATAACCAGAAAAATTTTCGAAAAATCATGTTGTTGTATCTGAAATAATGTCATTGGAAGCGACATGTCATTATAAGCGAAGTCATTATATCCGGACCCTATTGTAAGGAGTTTTGAATGAAACCATACTTTACAATGCATTTGCGTCATTATGAGCGATTGGTCAGTATAGCAGGCGTCATAATGAACGGATTCTACTGTAATATCACACATGTATTAGTATAATTATATTTATTTTGTAAGGTAGTTGAAGCTGGTTTCAAGATTTCGGGAAATATCCTGTTTTTCACTCAAACTGGTCATTCATATCTCTATTAGGTATTCCTTGGCTTTGAAAAATTTTACGACATCCTTAGGAGCTTTTCCTGTTGTATAGACCCGACCATTTCAAGTGAATGGTTTTTAGTTCTCCCAGTTGTGGAGACATGCATACCATATGTTTAGCCGTTTCTTGCCCTGATACACACAGAATGCAAATTTCATGTGCTTGACCTAATCCTTAGAACTAGAACTACCGTTACCCGAAGCTAAGCTCGTGGCAGCTTTATAAACTTCCTGGTGTAGCTAAGGAGAATTCCACAAATTTCTTTGCTTGTAAGGGTCTAAAGCTTTGCATTTTAAGAATCCGTTTAAAAAACGGGTACGATTTTGAAAAGGACCCGCTTTTTAAACGGTTCCGTTTAAAACGGACAGAGTGCAATGTATGGACTGTGATGAATCAGTTTTGATATTAAGAAAAAAGAGAAATATATCTTAGTTTCGTGTTTTGTGCATCAAAATAGTTATAATGGATGTTACTGACTTTTCGTTATTAAATTTGATAAAAAACATTGCGCATATATGTTTTCTTTGATCCACTTCCACTACTCATTTTTCTGGGTAACTACAGATCTGTAAATAGATTATTTAAATTGGTTAAAATAAGATAGTAAAATAAATAATGAAATTTTAACGTACCTTATTTTCAAAAGTGCTACGAAACGGATTTTCTCACTATGCGGTCCGAATTTTAATGAAACACGTTGATTAGAATCAGGTGGTGAATCGAACGGTACCGATTTCATTTCGGATCCGTTTGTTTACAATGCACATTGATTCAATTATAGGCTTTCACTATTTAACTGAATGGGTCCGTTTTATATACGGAAGCAAACGGATTCCTAAAATGCGTACCTTAAGAGTATCCCTCCAGAGCTTTGTTTTATTTATCGTTCTCTTTCTATTGTCCGACCACTTTCTTCTTTACATATATATCGGTCTTTTCTCAGCACACCGAAAAGTTCAGGTTCAGCAGGATTCAGTAATGATACTTTCCTTGTGAGTTTATCACACATGTGTCACCTAAGAATTGAAATAAAAGCACCTGCTTTGAGATAAGATCCTGACTCTGACATCAATATAATTTTGATTCCTAGAAAGCGCATATATTTATAAGATACTTATTGAGGTTTCTTCTCAAAAATAAATAATATATGCTTTTTGAAATAACTTTGAAAATAAAAAATCAACAGATTTCTAGTGGTTTCATGAAATGTTGATTACCTGATTGAGGATAAGTAGACCAGGCAGAATAGACTTCTGCCTGGAAATAATTCATGAAGTTCTGGAAACTATTTTAATCAATTATTAAGGCCTCTTATAAGAGTATTTTGAGTATTGCCCAATTTCTCAGGGGAGCGTTTGTCGTGACCTCGAATATTTCGGACTATTTCAGATTTTTCTCGAACAGCTCCTGAACTGAGCACTTAGATCCGTTTGCAACATCGTTCCTTAAAGTTAAGGATCCCTTAAGTATTGACAGTTGCACGACTGTCACTCAAATGGAATTCTTACGTAAGGGACCTTAGAATATAGAACAATATTTTATTATCTATGTAGGGACCCTTAATAAGTTTTATCTAGTGATATTTCAGTTTTTCATGTTGTTTAACTTCATCCTAGATCAATAAAGGTATTTCATTGGCTGTTACGCTACAGATGATAGTTGTAATTTCCTTAACCTAGCTTTACTGTCATTTTGACGATTTCATGCTAGTTGAAATTTAAAATTTTTTGTTATAATTTCATAGAAAACAACAAATATTCAGTCAGTTTGACAAATTATTTCAGGTTATTATCCCATTCTTAAATTCATGGTTAGGTTTAAGGATCGAAACGTCACTTAAATATTAAAGAATGTTGGTGCAAACGGATCTTTATCAAACACATTGTGATATTCAAAAGTGTTCCGCATTAGATTCTACTTCTAAGGAATGTAACGATATTATATTTTGAACAAGTAGTAGTATAGAAATCATACATCGGAATATGGCAAATTTTTCCACTTTTCGAAAAAACATATTTTTTCATTATAAAACATAAAATATCTTTATTGAATGAGAGCTGTAGACTACCATATGGTGACAAATACGTAACCCGCCCCCTTCCATCCACAATGTGAAATCATTTAATAGTAGCTAGAGCTAGTGCTGTTTGAGTTGCTCAGCAGTCTTATGAGTGTGCGGTTATTGTACAAAGATCTTCTTGTAATTTTGACTGCTGCAACCCTGATGTGCACCAAATTTTTTTTATTAAAGGCTAGCAAAGGCAAGCAAGACGATGAATTGTCTCTTCTCCCTTGAACTACAAGTTATTATCTGTTTCGAAAACTAACATATTTTAACCTCATATTTTTAGTATTCTGGTAGAGGACAACTGAATATCTTGAAGACGATAAAAATCAACTAAATCGATCATAAAAACAAATGTTGGTCTCATTAGCTAATAACTAACAATACTCATTGCTGAGAACAATTTATTACATATTAGGATTTGACATTGGGGTTTGGAGAAATGGGGTTCATTTTTAACACAGTATGGTGATCTTCAACTCTTATTTCATGACATTTCGTTTAGAAGTTCGTAGTTCCAGTTCCAGATGTAGTGTGAAAATTGGCCATATTTGGACGTATGATTCCTTCAAAACTACTTGTTCATAATAAAATGACGTCAAACTTTCTAGAAGCAGAATTCAATGCTTAACAGTTTCAAATATCATAATGTTTTTGATGAAGTGCTCAGTTAAAGAACTATTCGAGAAAAGCCTAGAATAGTATAAAAATTTTGAGGTGTTTTGAACGTCACGTCATACGCTCCACAGGGAAATTGGGGCAAAGCTCAAACTGCTCTTATTAGAGGCCTAAAAGAATGATTGAAGCAGTTTCCCGAACTCCACCAATTATTTTCAGGCTCACCATTTTTTAAGCTTATTTGCTTGGCTCATGGAGCAAGTTGGAATTTCGAATCAAGAGATTATATTGGTTTGACTTCACGTAAGGTTATTGGAAAGCACTAATAAAGTTTCGCAAACCCACCTTTTATGGTGTTAAATTAATGGTATTGTAAGGGACTTAGAATTGGGTATTGAAGGATTCTCGAAATGAGAGTGCATACTAGGTACAAACCCTCCCCTAGGATCAGACATTCAATCCTTCTCCTCACTGTTACAACCCCAAAAGATCCCCCTACAAAGTGGCGACTAATTGCGCTATCAAACGGAACTTATCACCGAATCTCTCGACTGTCGATGCCTTCCGTCCTGTTTATTTTTTTCTCGGCACGTACAGATGGTCATAAAAGTCAATGAGGCCACCACTAGGAAACTAATAAAATCTTCTCCTCTTCTTTACCCTTACATGAAATATTCATCAAAGTGCCATAAAGTTCTGAACTATATTGAATCTATTGGACGATTTCCTTAACTGAATACCGGAGAAGGGAACAATAAGCGGAATGGCTGTACGGAATCGAGCAGTCAGCAATGGTCTGTGACAGTCGGGCACTTTTGGAAAAGAGCACACTATTAGGAAAATTACGACTCCCGCTATTTGTGCCTCTGATTCAAACTTACTGAGGAATCAATTCGAACTACATAATTCATTTCAACTTCGAAAATGACCTTTTCTGCCCTACAGATAATTCTCTCGATATGGTCGATAGAGAGCAGTTCTTAAAAAATTATATCCTTAAGTTCGTTGAGTTAGGAAGCGACTTGTATCGAGTCGGGACCTTAAAGCATGTTTTCATTGGAAAATTTGAAAGATTCAGAAATCAGATATCCCACCGATTTCTGATGAATCTATTCTTTTGATGAATTGAAGCTATTGATTTAATGAATTAAAACTACTGTTTTAATCGTTATAAGTTTTTCTCTATTTCAGTATCGTATTAGTTCATTACAGTACTAAAAGTAGTGCTGTAATGAAACTCATTACAGCATTGTTTTCAGTTATATTTTTCGTTTTGTGTTTGTCAGTACTGACCTCCGATCCACTCAATTTTCGAATCAAATCAATTCATATGCCGCAATCTGTCAAATTTTCTCAGTGACACCAACTGCCAAGATAAAATACAAAAGTCACTATCTGAATTTTTATTTGAATTTCGAAAGTTCTCCATGAAACTTTACTGAAATAGAGAAAATATCGTCTAATAATAGAATATGCTTTAATACACTATGGAAACCACCCATAGCAGAGAATTTGCGAAAGCCCAGCAATATATGTGCTCCCTCTTAGAAAACTCTACATATTTTCATATTTTTAAAATTTCTCAAATGATCCAGTTGAAATTATAAAAATATTCATAAGGCCCCTCAAAAACCTCAGAACTTGAATCATATTTTCATCTATACAATTCAAAATAATTTCTCAAAATGTTATCCCCCTCGTTCTTGACAATTACAATCTGGTTTTTCTGAAGAAGCTCATTTGAATTCAATGATTCCTCAAAAATTTAATCCCCATTATTAATCTCATCCACGTCTATCATCAATAGAATATCATCTTCAATGAAGGATGAACATTCTAATGAATCATTAAATTAAAATGAACATTGGTCAAACACTCATTTCTTCAGTTATCCTTTCATTGAGTTGGCAACACCAAGATCCGTGAATTCATCGACAATTGAATCTGCAATTTTTTTTCAAGTTAATTGATTGTTAGTTCAGAATTTAGGATACTCACAAATTAACTTCTTTTACCGAGTTATTAATTCTCATTTTTTCACTCGATATTATTCATAAAGGACCGCGAATGATATAGTTGAAACCAGGTTGATGAGAGGTTGTGAAAAATATACCTACAAGGTGCTAATGTGTTTCATTCAAAAAAATGGGGACGGACAGTCTTAGACGAGCGTGAAGCATTTGATGAAATGTACTGAAAAATCGTACTTTTCTGGATGAGATTTTTTCGCATATTTGAAAAAAAAATTTTTTATCCCAAATGTCAGTTATCTGGTATCAATTATCAAAGAAGCTTTCATGAATTCGACCTGGATGAAATTCAGAATGAATATAATCCAGAGGTACCTACAGGCGGACATATAAAAATATAAAGAACTACAAATTTCATCTAGAATCACAGATTACTTTCGGTCAAGTGACCTACATACTTTCCACAAACTTCAACATAACTTCTACAATCTCCAAATGAAAGATGAAATAATTGAGCACATCTTATGTGCACATATTAGGCCTTCATTTCAAGATATGAGCTTGAAAAACGTATTTTAATGTCGGTACTTGGGGCTGGTTTTCTGCG
The DNA here is from genome assembly GCA_038502775.1 of Hippodamia convergens. Taxonomy (NCBI): domain Eukaryota; kingdom Metazoa; phylum Arthropoda; class Insecta; order Coleoptera; family Coccinellidae; genus Hippodamia; species Hippodamia convergens. Next base: position 61,712,363 of record CM076610.1, on the reverse strand, counting down.
AAGAGGTTCATTTAGCAATTGGGATCACACAATTTTTCGAGAAAAAAAAATTGTGAGGAAGGTTATGCTTGCATAAGAATCGTCAGAGCAAGTTCTGGGTTGTGGAATGATTAGATATAATTGTTATACTGAAAACTAAGATTCTATAACGTTATTTCGTTTTGGTGCAACCAGTCACAGAAAAGTTAGCTCATTTTATCCTAGAACGATCGTAGTCTTGGGTTTTATTGAAAAAGAGGATACTTCCTGAGTGAATAGAATTCGGGCCAAATCCAGAAAACGACTTCGACCCGTTTTTGCTCATATACACACGCCAGTCCTTTCCGATTCAATAAAGAGCTCTGAAGATGAAATATAGATTGTTTTTCAAGGAATCTCAACCCGCAGTCCACCACGTCTTCAACGATTCTATTCCGCAATTCCGCGCGAGATTCCGGCAGGCATTTAGTTTTTCTGCGGGAGTGTGATAAGTATAAGGCGCTTTTTATTGGGGGGACTTTTCTTCTAACAGCTTCTTCAGCTTTCCCCGTTAACCTTGCCCGTAATAGGGGATGAAACAGGTTTCGTGCCAGAGAATATAGGCGTATTTTAAAACGGGATATCCCCTTTACTCTGGTGTTCGTTCATCTGTGAGGGAACGTTAGGAGAAATCTATTTCCCCCATGTGTCTCCTCTTTCTGAGTGCAGGGATTTTGTAGGGTTCCAGATTAATTTTGGGTTTCGAGAGAGGTTTTCGAATCACATGAAGGAGAAATTGTAAGAAAGATTTATTATGCTTATTGTTAAAAATAATCATAGACTTTTTCATGTTATTCAGTAAAAAAGTCAACAAAATGTACTATACAAATATTAAATTTCATCAAGGAGTATGAAGAGGTTTCACTCATATATCGCTGTAAAGTAGTTCATTCTACAAAAGTTTCTCATCAAGATAGGAACCTATTATATAGCCTGAGGTTTTTTTGCCCCTGGCTCTATAGTATCGTATGATACTAGTGATGATAGTATCGTATGATATTATAGTATCATACAAAAAAATGTTATGGTACCCCCGTTCCTTTTTTTACCTCAGCTCAGGTTCTTTTTGTTTCAACATTTATTGTAATATTTTAGCTTGCTTATTCAAAAGAATATATATTGTATAGCCTGATTAATGATTATTTTTTTTCTGTTACTTGTGCTCTAGTGCTCCTCACATTGAGTTCAATCTTTACATCTCGTATTATAGGTGTGACAATGTGATCTTTTTCATTCTCATTATAAATTCAGCCACGATTGTAAGAATCCTCTGCTTGACAAAAAGTGGTTTACAATTAGTTTTGGATTTTTCCGGGAGCTGCTCTCTGAGTTACAAGAACCTTTGGTAAATGACCCGAATGGAGCCATATTTCCAAACCATAAGTCTTTTTCGAACGGAATAGTTCATTATATTAGATCCTATTGCCTCAAATAGATTCAGTTTTACCCTTATTAAGACATAAATTGTTGACTCTAAACCATTCAACTCAGTTTGGGGAGGTCATTGACAAAGAAGATAAACAAGAAGGGACTTTTAATATCGATCCTTGTGGAATGCAATATGCTATAGTTGTAACTGGGCTAATATATTAATTGTACGATGTCATCTTCTCACTGTTTAGCAGGTAAAATTTAAAGGGATAAAGCTCAATATTATATTCATATTTCAAGATTCTTGCAGACAAATGCCTCGGTCAGATCAACAAATTGGGCCATTCCGATTTCAAATCTTTTTAAGATGGAGGATATGAATCTTTCACAGTATCAGTGTGAACTCAAATTGTGAATTTAGGAGATAATTCGGTTTATCAACTAATGAAGTAGGTTCAGCCATTATCATTTCCTGAATTTTCGAAAAAACTGGATATCGGACAATATTGGTAACCAGCAAGAAATCTAGTTTTTTGCAATTTTGGACACACTCTGGCCATTGATTATTTGATTTAGTGGTGCCACAGATTCTTTGAGATAAGAACTCATTCTATATACAGGGTGTTTCAAAAAAGGTGACCATCTCTATAGGATAGATAGAAAACGGAAATATGGTAGGGGTTTGTTCACTAAAAAATAATCGTGACGCTATCTGTATTTGAAACTGAAAAGAATATGGTTTTATACGAATTTGTTTCGCGAGCTCATACATCTAATGAATGTATTTTGATTTCTTACTCTCATATAGGGCGCTTGTTCCAGGATTCATAAGTACCTTTTTGATATTAGATTTATTGAGCTGAATTTTGAGAGAAATTAATCATCATTCAATTTTACAGCAAAAAGGTAGTCCTGATGAAACTCGATAGTGAGCGATGTTTTCGGAATATTTTGATTGGAAAATTATGCAGCAATTACCGATGCTGGTATAAAGTAAATAAACATCATAAATTGAAAGACAAAATTCAACGTCACTTCAACGACCTCGTAGCTGACACCCAAACGTTAATTAGATTAATGGATGTTTCAGGAAAAAGGATAGATTTTTGTATTTGTGAAAACGGACATTCTGAACCCCTACTCTCATTGAGGTTTTTTTATCTTCATCGTTAGTTTATACCAGCATCGATTATAACTTCATAATTTTTAAATCAAAATATTTCGAAAAGGTATCACATTATTGAGTTTGATCAAGAGTACCTTCTTGGACGTCCACATCGCAGGAGTCTGAATGAACAGAAGAAAACAGGACATAGTTTTTAAGAATGAGGAAGAAAAAGAAGAAGAAATTTAGTCTGTGATGTGAAAATATAAGCATTGAGTTGTAGCAGAAATTATTATCAACACATAGTATTGCAGTATTTCATTCATTTCGATAAAAAAAAATTCGAGATTAATTCAATGAATACGCTCTACCTCACAGAATTATGACAAAAAAAATGTTATTTATTTAAACTAATAAATCATTTATTTTTACATCTTAGTGCAAATAGTTCCCATAAAATGATCTTCTTTTTTTCCTAAACCGGAGTCAATGAAGAAACGGATATTTTTTTTATATTATGTTTCATGTGAGTGTTGAACACGCTTACCTATTCTCATAATTATTTTGATTTTGTCGTGTCTAAAATCTGTCTCGAGCAATCTCAAATTAGGAAAGTTATATTAATTTATGGTATGAAAATACAGGGGTAAAGTTGAGTATGAAGGTAAAGAGATGTTCGTCAAATTAAGCCTTGTTATACAAAAATGAAGAGATAAATTATAGAATCTTTCGTTCCCGATGATAACGGTGGAAAAAAACATTCAACTTATTCCTGTGACAGAACGGCATCTCAAGGATCGGATATGCCCTACTCTTCAGTAATGCCAAGTCTCAGTTGCGTGTTTTATACAACACACCTAACATCTCAGTATTCCGCCGATCTTATTTCTTCATATTGATTCCAAATACTTTGTTCCTCTTGTATTCAGGGAGAGTCAATGTTCTTTCCAGCTGTGTTGAGCACGATATCGATCCTGAACATATTGGGATGAAGTCAGGTTGTTACACCGAGCCATGAATGGGGCTTTCAGAAATTATTAAGAAAAACTACTCATACACTCCCCGTCAATATATTCCGAACTGGCAAAAATTTTGTCAAATTCAACACCCTGTACCATTTTTCGTGGTTTCCCGATTTTGTTGAAATTTTCACCAGGTATAGTATTGTTGTTATATTAAAATGAAATTTACGTTGCAAAAATACCTATAGTTTATCCGTTATAAACGAAGAAACAAAACTTTTTTTTATGCCCTGAATTTTTAAACACCCTGTGGTGAATTTGGGGTGGAAAATTTGATATCATTAAGTTTTTATTTGAAGTGTGGACTCTTTTTAACAAAATGTTTCTTGATTAACGTCAGTATCTGCTTTGAAAAAAAGATACACATTATCAAAGAACGTGTTGCATTTTTACAATTTTTATAACAATTTGGAACATTACAATATCTATTGAATAGCAATAACAAACATCTGAAAATGAATGGTGTGTATTTCCACCTCGCTTTCTCATCATGTCTACCATACGACGTGGCATACTTTCAAGGTAGGTGGGCATGTTCGAAATCGGCAGCTCAACACCTTGCCTGATTTACGAACAGCCTTTCTTGAAAAACGGGAAAATATTTCCCCAGAAATAATTCGGAAATGCATTGAAAGTATGCTACATCGTATGGTAGAAGTGATGAGAAAGCGAGGTAGAAATACACGCTATTAATTTTCAGATGTTTGTGTATGTTTGCTAGTCGATAAGATATTGTTATGTTTCAGATTGTTATGGAAATTGGAAAAATGCAACACTTTCTTCGAGAATGTGTATGCTATTTTTAAAAGCAGATGCTGACGTGAATCAAGAAACATTTTGTTGAGAAAGGATCACTCTTCAAATTAAACCACAGGGTGTTCAGAAATGGAGGGTATAAAACAAGATTTTGTTTCTCCCTGTATGAGAGATGAACTACAGATATTTTTGCAAAGTAAATTTCAATTTGATATAACAAGACCCAATACACTTGGTGAATATTTCAACAAAATGGCAGCACCACGAAAAAATATCAAGGGTGTTCAATTGACAAATATTTTGCCCGTCCGGAATTTATTTACGGGAAGTATACAATTAGTGACTCAGAGAGAAAGAAGCGGATATCACCAGCAAATCAGTTACAATGAGGTTATACTTCACACTTTTCTATTTCTAATAGGTCTATGGTCTAACCGGAAGCTAAGCATCATAACTGATGTTTCTTCAGTTTCAACATTCTTTTCCTGTTCGAAAAATCCTTATATCAACCTTGAGATGAAAACCTTGACTGGGGCAAAAATGCGAAACTAATTGCTCCAATATCAAAGCCATCAAACGCAGCATCTGACAATGTCGCCCTCTATGCCTGAAACCACATGTAGCTTCCCCAACACGCTGGAATTGATTTCGGTTTGACTCGGTCTAATATTCTGCGAGCTGATGGATTTCTGGCGAAAGCAACGCTCGGTTATGCATACGAATATTATTTATGATAGACGTAACCCAATCAGCGTTTGCATGATTTGATATAATAATAAATGGATCGAGATAATAGGCAGACAAATGGAACGACAGGTAAACCTAACAGATTTATGGTTCTGCGTTGCAGCGTTGTCAAGGTATCGATTCGTCTCTTTTTGTTTTGGTGCGACGACCCCTCTCTTCAGGTGTTTTATTGCAAGATGATAATTCGTCACTCGTTTGTCATCATCACGATGAACATATATCCTGGTTAGGAGAGAAGCTATTCATCAAGGTGCATTGACTCGACTTGTGTTGGAATTGAAAAAAGGGAAAAATAGAGTTTTGGCTCCCAGAACTTTCGACATCCTTCCAGTTTTTTTCTCAATTTGAATTCTCTCAATATTTGTGAAAATTTTCATCAAATTATGTTTGTTTTCTGCATCTCTTCATATTTATGCCTTTTGTCGTTTTGAGAACTGTTGAGCAATGTTATATTTTTGACTGTTGTTTCACTCATATTTTGTAAAAATAGCTTGAAGGAGTATGTTGAAGAAACAGTTTCGAATGTACACTGATTAGTATCAGTCCTATTATGTGCAAATTAACTATTCAACTTCGAGCTGAGTATCGCCTCTGACTGAGGATGGAATGCAAAACTCATGAAATCCACCCTAAGCTACTCAGACAAATTTCATATCTCGACTAATAATTCAAAGTTGTTCAAAGGAGCCGTAATTTTCTAACTTCTGTGTTCTGACCCATATTATATCTGGAATGTTTCCTTTGACAATGTAACAGTATCCTAATTTAGCAGTTACGAGTTGATTCAATTCAAATCTGAAAATCGGAAGGATTGAAATATATTGGAGGGCCCCACATTCATATGAATATTTGGAATAGCGTCTCTCCTTCATATTTGACAATTAGCTAACTTGAATTATTAGGAAGTATCACTTTTCACCAAGCACGATATTAGAACGAACTGAGAATGAGGGAAATTAATAATGTCGGTTTTCTGCCTCGTTTATTAATGGGGTGGCGTAGGTTGAAACTCCTTTCCACTACCCCATGTATTCGCAATTTAATTTTGTTTCCCCTCCTATTGAGTTGTGGGTGGTTTGAATCAGATGCTGATTGACTCTATTATATTTATTCATCATCTGTTTTACTTTCACCGGATATTTTTCTTCATATCTAATGGTCAATTGATTGAAAAATATGTTCAATCAAGATAGCTAGAAGGCTGTCAGTTTTCACAAATAGGTATGCGAATGAGGCATCCATCCATAAACCGATCTCGAATTTTCTGCTTCGAATAAAATATTCTGGAATAAAATGCTGATGGTGGAGTAAAATTTTATTTTTATGCAGTTACGAACCTAGTTTCAATCAGAGCTGTTCCAAAGCACGGTGCTTCATGCTGGTGAAACGTTTTTGTGCCCTTGAGCACTGCTCTCCCAAACAGCTTTCGAAAGCATTGCTTAGTTCTTAGTAGTTGAAGCCCTTATAAAAACTAAATGCTTTGTAATTCCCAAAATGCTCTTGATCACTTCCTTGCGTTACTTAGCACTGAGATTTTACCGATCTTGTCATAAAACAAATGAATGCGATACACACCGACGCCTTGTAACCCTAAATGGCTTGTTCTTATACTCAGTCGCAGTTATATATCTGGTTTGTTCTTTAAGGAGGGATTGGATTTTTGTGGGGTCTCAGTTGGAAATATTGACACAGGGTGGTTTGAAAAGGAATCTCATATTCTTCTTGACAGGAAAGTAATATTGTAATTAAACTCCTCGATACCTGAAATGAGAGATTAGCCTGAGCTCTTGAGATATTGATAAGAAAATTCAAATTTTGGACTGAATAGTGAATTTCATCCGAGAAAAGTTCATACCTAGATAAAAGTTTATTTGGCTCTTAGAGAAGAAAAAAACTATTCGACTGAATAGTCCCAGAATATTGATTTGATCGATCACTTGCAAGGGGAGGCAATCGACTTTGAATTTCCATCAACCCCACATCTGAAAATCACTTTTTCAAGCTTTCAACGTGATTGGGAGCGGTTGTTTCAAATCCATAATTATTTTAAATTTTTTCAAAACTGTGGCAATCTTGAAGTATTCTTCATATTTATCCACAGACGTTTCCTCCCATTTGAATGCTCAATTTGTTCGAACTGATCACTAAAGATTTCAATCGTAGTTCTGTTAAGACAGTCATACAAATCAAATCATGATTATCTGTGGAAGAGTAAAAATGATTGTATATGAATGAAAAAGTTTAAATTCAGCTAGCGGGAGAGTTCAAAAATGAAATGAGTATTAAATGTGAAATGGTCAATTATGGATTATTAACCGGGAAACCTATGAAAAAAATTTTTCATGTAAACGAAAAGTTCAAATGCTATTGTTTCTGCCTAATAGCAATAGAATTATGCATTTGAGATTATTGATCTAAATGTTGTCTTCTATAGAATTCGAGAAAACTGCTTCGACATCAGAAATTTCAGAAAATAATAGACTTCAGTAATTTGGTGAAGACTATCATTGAAACGCAACAACTTCATTCAGCTGTAAGATTAAGTTTTCGAGACATACCATCAGCCGTGCAATTAAGCCTGTTGAGAACGCCATCTTCACTTGTATTTCCTTTCAAATCATGCCTAGGCATGCTATTTTCGTGTACACGCTCTAATTATCGCCGGAGCAGAAAAATCTCCATTCTTTTCAATTTCGTTGATGAAATCCGAGAAAAGTTGAAGGTTAAAATTACCGCTGAGAACTTAATCAGACGTTCCATTCGGAGGGAAAATTTGCGCCCCCTCCATTTATATGGAGATTCCCCACGATAAGAAATGCTGTCGACGGTTTTTTGCGACCGTATCGTCGTTTCGAGGAGGAATTTTCTGCCCTCTTTTCCTGGAGACAAGTTATGGCATGTCTCCGTTTGTACTTTGACAAAATATCGGGAAGTTAATTGTATTTTCTTTCAGCGAGCGCTATTCATATTCATATTTCTGCTCGTTGGAGTAATGAATTTAGGAGCAGTCCGCGATTCTGGGTAATTTTATACGTCTTCCTCCTTTTTCTCCTTTCTCGAACTGGATTCAGGCCGCAATGGATTTTAATTTATTTCTTAGGATATATTGTATCCTTGTAAGATCCTTTTAATATGAGACAAAGGTTTCCCAATTGGCAGTGTTGTATAATTTCACCATAAGCATTTTACCACAGTGTTAGATATCTTGTTGATTCGAACTTAAATGAAATTCCATTGTATTTTGGTTTTAAACTAGGAAACAATCCGAGTAGATATACAATATTTCAAAATAGGGCATCTCTCAACATTGAGATCGCAGTTTGACTGAATTGTACTTTTTTCTCTAGTTTCGCCCATGCCTATTGCCTATTGAAATTAATTGTTCATTTCTTTTAATATTCGTATATTGCACTCATCAACTACTCCTGATAGTTGTAGAATCAAATCATCTCTTATTATTTTTTTGCTTTGACACAACCATTAATCATAACCTCAAGCAAAAGCACCCTCTGTCATCGAACCTCATTAAAATGCATAAGAGCAAAACTGACGATGAACACTGAAAAAAAAATAATTAATGGATCTCCATTATTATTACGATCCTAATGCTTTTATTGTTCCAAAACATCAATTCTGAATATTATGTTCTGAAACAAGTTGCGGAATATTTTCGAAACAATAGAGAGTTATCGAAGCACAAATACAGGCCTCACTTTATCAAAGGATCCTGTAATAAAAGATCCCTCAACGTTGGTCGGATATTTGAACTATCGCAACGATTTATATCTTGACAACTTTATTATGACATATCCTTTATTTTGACAGTTGTGAGAAGCTGTTTAACCTAGAAGATTGTGAGAACTGTCAAAATAAGAGATCTTTTATTTAAATACGGCTGTCCTTTATTTAAGTTAAGTACAGGAGGCCCATATTTTATTACAGGCCACCTTAAAATCTTTTGCGAATGCGCATGAGTAAATAGAGAGTTATCGAAACGCAAATAGAGGCCTAACTTAAATAAAGTTTCCCTTATTTTGATATATACTCATGCGCATTCGCAAAAGATTTTTAGGCGGCCTGTAATAAAATACGGGCCTCATGTACTTAACTTAAATAAAGGACAGCCGTATTTAAATAAAGGATCCCTTATTTTGACAGTTCTCGCAATCTTCTAGGTTAAACAGCTTCTCACAACTGTCAAAATGAAGGAAATGTCATAATAAAGTTGTCAACTTACAAATCGTTGCGATAGCTCAAATATCCGACCAACGTTAAGGGATCTTTTATTACAGGATCCTTTAATGAAGTGAGGCCTGTATTTGTGTTTCGATAACTTTCTAATGTCAAAATAAGGGAAACTTTATTTAAGTTAGGCCTCTATTTGCGTTTCGATAACTCTCTGGAATGGTCTTCTGCCACGAGTTTTGGACGATATTTTCAGTCAAGTTTCTTGAAATACTCTCGATTCTCGAATAAAAATTCATATAAGTGACTTTTATATTGTATCTTGGCAGTTGGTGTGATTTTCGAAATTTGACAGATTACGGAATTTGAATTGATTTGATTTACTACTGATGTAATGAATTCATTACAGAAATACTTCTAGTACTGTAATGAACTCATTACTAAAGAGAAATAGAGAGAAAAAAAATACTACACCTCGAAATCGCATATCCTTGTCTAGTCTAGCATGCATCTAGAATCTAGAAATTCGGAATCGGATCTCTCATTGGCTGAATATTAACGTTGATGCTATAGCGTCTCTATATAGACACATGGGTTCCATTAACTCGTAATATTCGGGTATCCTAAATCAAATTCAGATCAGAGTTCTTCAAATTCCATCAGACCCTCTCATTGAAAATATCGAGAATTCACAAAACTTTTCCCATCCGCTTTCAACTTGAGATGAGCAAATTTGAAACTTCCGAAGCTCCAAAATTTTCGGACAAAATATTTAACATTGATCTGAGGATCTTGATATCATCAGCAACTCTCGACAAATTGCCTTATCTCGACATGAAGAAAGTTTTCGATTGAACAACCAAACTAATGTATTCATGACCCTCAACGTACTACTAACTTTCATCTTCTTTTTCCTATGCGAATATGATATCAACAATACCATTTATTCACCTTCGAACTTTCCACAATTTTAGAAAAGGAGCGCGCACAAAACTAGTTATAATTTAAATATATATAGATCTAATTCCCAATCATGAAAATCGATAAATAATAAATAATAATAAAATATTACTCAGATTCAGATGAGAGCAAATAGTAGATATAATAATTGATGTTGTGTGTATCCACAATATTTCTCCAGAGGTTTATGATTTCTGTCTTGAACATTTCTTGTTCTTATTATGGTCATCATTTTCCCTGCGCCACCTTCTGAAAAAGCCCATTTCCCGATACAACCCCCCACAGGACAAATACAAAATTTCCAGAACTTTTTTCTTATCGAGTTGTGTTCCACCTACATCAAAAGTTTTCCCACGAAAATTCCTATCACGTCCGACCTTCACGTTTGTCCTGCCTCCTGAATAAACACTGCCCAAAAACCGAAACGCCACCAGCGTTTGTAGTTATGTATATTTCGTCCTTTTATCTGATCGAATCCTGGATTATTCCGAGTGCTATCGGTATATGAGGAAGATTAGCATAATGGAGGTCTAGGGATTATCCGATCTCATTATCCGGAGTTCTATAGAAAAGAAACCAGCATCTGATCTATCGGACGGAAATGGGGTTGAATTGAATGATCCCATCTAAGAGTTCCATTCTCGACCGTGCCAGATGAAGAGAACTGGAATGTACAGAAACTCACAGTGAAATAGTACCAGCAATGGATTGGTCACATTTTTTCGATTCATCCAACCTTTCTCCAGAATAATCTTGGTTCATATTTCTCATATGAAAGTTATTTATTGTTTTTTCTCTCTGATAATTACATATTGTTTATAAGTGAATTATTATTTATCACCAGTTCTCATTGGTCGATCTCACCGCTTTTACTATCACACCTCGAATCTGAACCTACATATAATCTATATGAAGAGTGACCTTAGATGCCACGGTATTCCCAGACGATACAAACGCATCAAATAAGAACTTCTTAGTCTTATTTCACAGGTTGATTCAGTACTACATCTCCTGAATGACGAAAATGGTGGGGAATCAATATACTTGTCATGTCCTCGTTTTTCCATTAATATGAATTGCTGAACACTGCGACGATGACCAGTTTTTATGCTGGGGCAGTTTTTTCTGTATTTTATCCATATGCTATCGAAATTTTCGTGCTATTCAAAATATCAGAGCAAATAGAAACCAAATAAGGCTATTATATTCTTCAACAGTCTCCTCTCACACAATTCCAATAATATATAGGTAATGAGATATACGTTTAAGTGGGCTATCGAAATTTCCGAAAAAAGCTTCGAATTAAAATGATAACGAATTTTCAGTACGAAGAAGAGGTATCATGATGTTTAATGAAAAGAACTTCATCAATGAAGTTTCATTCCGAGCACATGAAGAATAATCCATCATACGCATAAGGTGAGCTCATATCGTCCCATATATCGTCCCATATATCCCAGTTTCTGCAGGCGGAAACTTCTCCAGATGATCTATGAAGATGAATCAAAATGGTTTTTCTGTTAGTATTGCCTGAAATTCAATTAATTGCTTAATTCTTATTAATATGGATTTTGTGAATAAGTATCAATGCACGTGCAATAATGGAATTTGTTGGAAGCACATGGGTGGAAATAACTGATAATAAATTCTTCCCCCGGAAGTGCAAGCAATTCGTGTTCACCTATTACCCTACACTATTATTTTTACGCAAACAATAAGTTGGCGGAGAAGTATACTCTGGTTGAGAAATTTAAATAATTGAATTTTTTTCACATTATTTGCAAGGAGAAACTCTATTGTGCAAACCACCTCTTTGAGTTGATTCAAAAATTCTGGATGAGAAATCCAAAAATCTGCTATGGAATATATTTTCTTTAATTATTTGTCAAATCCATTCGTTCTACCTCATCTATTAGAATATAATCATGTTAGAATAATTCATTCTAACACAGTTTTCATGGTTATATTTATTGATGACATGTATGCATCTTGGTACTGATTTATTTATTATCTGCCAAATTTATGGGAGAGAAAACTGTTCTGCCAATCAATATTTTTCAACGCAAAAATCACTAAAGGATATTTAGGGCAAGATTACATTCATTTTGTTGAAATTTCAACGAATTAGAGAAAATAATGTATGATTCGTACAGAACGCTCATTCTCACACCCGTTCATTCAAAAACTGGTCACTTCGTGTCTCGTTTTTTGAATTTTGAAATCGTGTATGACCAGCAACACTTCTGCAATTGTATTATAAATAAATATACTAGTATAAGGCCTTTGATATCTTACGATTCACCTCATCGTTCCATCAGGGGGATTGCAATCAATTTTGACAAACGAATCATATTACTGGCATTGAATTTATGAAATTTTTATCGTTGATATGTATTGTAGTACATCATTAACATGAAAGAGTCATTTATTCTGATCTTCATGAACTTTCGCGAATATGGATCATTATTGGATTTCTTCGACCGAACGCAATTGATTACATCGTGTTTCGCCGGACCGTTGTTTGGGGGATTTCTGCTAACCCCCAAGGTTCCCCAATTGTTTTGCCGCGATTGTACAATCAGGTCACGTCTTGACGAGGCTCTATTGTCTCTTGCAGCAAGGAACAGAAATTATGTTGAGTTATAGGCCGCACAATCGGCTTTTCTACGCGACATCATGAGACGCTAGGGAACGTCACTTCCACATTATTTTTCACTAGTTTTGAGCTCTATGAAGTTTCGGAACAGAGGTCTTCTGTTACTATGTGAGTTTGAGAGAATATGAAAAGATTGCAAAGGGGGAAATTCGAAAGAAAATTGAAGCTGCCAGCGTGGTTGATGTTTTTCTGATGATATTTAGTTGTTCATGTGTGTAATAAACTGTGTTGTTTGATTATTTTTGACTTTTTGCTCTTATTGGGCATAGATGGAGAACCATCTCAGGAAAATAAAATTAGCCGTGTTACTTGTACTACGTCTATTTCTCGATTCATTGTTCTACAAGTAAAATCATTCACCTATGCTTTCGACCTACTTATTGACAATTTGTTGTATCATCAGTATGTGGATACACGGAAGACAATGGTGTGAAAAGGGGATTGGACTCTAAGGAATTTCAATATTTTTGTTTGAACAATAACTAAGATTACGAGTCCATCACATTTGAATTTACAGGAAAACTGTATAAGGTTCGTGTTTAGAGAGTGTTTGTTTACTTTTCAAAAGTTCAGCATCTTTGTTGTGTACAACATAATTGATGAAATTTATAACAGCAATGAGATGGTTTGAGCATATATTAAAAAATTACACTCGAAATACATATGATCTATTACCTATTTAACTCAGTTTAACAGAAGATAAAGAGACGGAATATCATCAAGACAGCTGTAGCTCTCGGAAAAAAATTCGTCACATTTAGTTGAAAAAATTCAAAACAAACACCATAGTTATAACAAAAATAATTAATTGGTGATAATTTATATCTATGCAGCAGTTATTACTTGAAAAAATCATATTAAAGTTTGCCATAAAAATTTGTTTTTGTACATTTCTTTGATTTATTTTGACGCTGTCCTCATTACCATTTTGGTTTTGTTCTACTGTAAGCTTACCATATTCCTGAAAAGCAATGAGGTTTTTTGAAAGAACCTGCTTATTTCTTCTCATACTGCTTCAATTGCAAAATTTTTGCATTTTTGCTGAACTTTCCGATGACACCTTTTATCTTCTTTTTCAAGTCTGAAAAAATTTAACGTTACAAATCTTCAGTACACAAGAACACACGATTACTAACCAATATTCTGTATCGTTAACAGCAACTTCGATCTGATTGCTTTATGAATATCTCAAATACCATGAAATAAACTCAAAGAAAGCATACCTATGTCAGTTAACCTCAAACAAGACAAACTATCCTGATAAAATAAATCAGCACCCCAGAGGTAAAGTGTGTTAAGTCACAATATCAAATTTAGACAAAACAGCGATTTTTCAGTTCCATTATTGTTTCAAAGAATGTTCACTGCTATTATTTGGTGACTTGATATACCCAGGGAGACAAAAATGTGTTCCACTAGCTAGAATTTATTAATATGAATCCAATATTGTAGACAGTGTCTGAAAACATGTGACTTAACACACTTTACCTCTGAGGTGCTGAAATAGAGTATCATGGACGAGACTACCGACTCTCTGTCAACAATCAACAATGAATGTATACAAGAAATCTTGAACCAAGCTATCTTTGATCCTGATTTCCAACATTTTTCACGAATTTTATCTAGGTTTGCCATTAATGCAATCAGGTGGAGTTGGATCCTTGAGACGAGTTAAAAAGCAATTGGTTGTTCACTAAAAGCATTTTGAATCCTTTAAGAAAGGTCAGGTATAAATAGAAACTTGTAATATCTTTTCTCTATTTCAGTATCGTAATGAGTTCATTACAGTACTAAAAGTAGTGCTGTAATGAAACTCATTACAGCATTGTTTTCAGTTATATTTTTTGTTTTGTGGTTGTCAGTACTGACCTCCGATCCACTCAATTTTCGAATCAAATCAATTCAAATTCCGCTATCTGTCAAATTTCGTTAGTGACACCAACTGCCAAGATACAATACAAAAGTCACTGATCTGAATTTTTATTTGAATTTTGCGAGTTTTCCACAAAACTTTACTGAAATAGAGAAAATATCGTCTAATACTCGTTGCAGAAGGCAATTCCAACACTCATGCTTTCGAAAACTCGCTCCTTCGTCGCTCGTTTTCGAATTTCGCATTCGTGTTGGAATAGGAGCTCATTCTGCAACTTGTTTTAGAATATACTATTATCTCTCATCTCTGTATCAAGGCCGCACATAGCTTTTTTTCGTAGGGGTAGGTAACAACCATTGACTTACCATCTAGTTATACTTTAATGAGACTTCCGGTTTTCTGAGCTTGGAAGGTATTTGCTCACCACATATTTATCGCAAAACAATGAAAGGAACAGAAAAATTTAGAACATTTTTTTCAACAGGCTGCATCTCAGTGAAGAATGGCCGTATAAAAAATAAAAAACCAACTTGTGAAACTTGAAGACTCTAGTTTCTGAAATTATTGGTAAACAATGTTTCAAAGCACGGTGGCCATGTAGTCATTGGTTAACATACGAAGAAAAAAATTTTCAAATTGTTTTTTTGCTCTAACCTGTATCCAAACAAACATAAGACTCACCTCTCGAATCAGTTAACTGATCATCTACATTATTTATGATTTTATTAATGAAATACACTGGATAATAGTTATTTAATAGAATTTCTTTTAATATTTTCAAATTTTCATTATGGAAAACAGGGTCACTCAGAATAATTAAGGATTTTTTTAAATAAATTATTTTGATAATGCTCCGGATATAGAGTTCATAAATTGTTAAACTTGAACAAAGAATGATGTAAACAAGATATTTGGATTCACTGAGGAATATAACAAATTTTATGAAATGCACATAGCTCTTCATCCAGCCACAGGAAGGGGCTCCTGACTGTTTTATTCATATCGCAATGGAAAGCAGATTCTGGAAGAGTATTTACGATTCTTTAACATGAAAGCACCGAGTTATATATCGAGAAGGGACTTGATAATCCTAAAGAAACATGGCTCTTGGAAGTCGACCGTCGCTGTGAGGTATGTTGAATTGATTGCACACAGCTAAAAAAGAGAACTTAGTGCTCAAGGCTAAAAAAAATTATATTCAAGATATATTGCTGATCACATCTGCAGGGAATTCGGTATACACCCGGAATACTGAATGGATCTCTCACGTCCTTGGGGAAACAGATGGTCTTTGTTCTGTGTCTTTAAAATGTGTTCATTTCATGCTCATAGTATCAGTAAAAAACGAGTTATGAGCTGTTTTCACGCAATTTATGAACATTCTTTTATATCCTGAAAACTTGAAGGGTCCCTCACTAAATAACGAATTTGGGATACGATACACATATTGAAAACCCACAACGCTCGTATACTTTGCACCATGATCTATTCGGGACTTGACAAATAACAAGACGTCCTTCAGAGTTCACCGCAATGAGTTTCGATGACCATAAAGTCAAAGTGACTTGACGAACCGGCGACCGCACAGTAAAGTTGGGAACTAATTTGGAAAGCGGTTTCGGTTTAGTCAGGGAGGTAGCGTTACAAATGGGAGTAATAGGAAACCGACTGTTGATATCGTTAGCCAGATTCAGTCTGTCAACTTTACATCAACGGTGACATTTCGAACAAGTCACAGATAACTACTAATCCGTTATTGGTGTAACTAGCCGTGGGTCTGTCATTTTCATTGAAGCGCAACGAAATCAAAAGTGTACTATTATAGATCAGTGAACATCGACAATGAATTGGAAAAACGAGATGTTCCTCTGATTTTCAGTACGGTATCAGGATCCATTAGGGCATTTTATGCGCAGGTTGTCAACCCCTCAATAAGTAGTGGCTCAATTTCTACACACAAAAAACCGCAAAATTTTTTCTCTCCCTTTTGATACGGTGGCTCAAAAAAAAAACCAATTCGATAGCATCATTGGACATGAAAGTGAATAATTTATTGAACAGGGACGGTCCCAAGAAGAGGAATGAGCAGGGGGATGATTCAAAGTGAAGTTTGAGTTATGTGGTACCATATAAAGAATTTGAAAAAAAATTATAAACAGAAAATGCACGATAGAGAACAAGTGTGAGAAAAAATTATGGGTAGTAACGACACAATATCGGAAGTCACAACAACAATCTTTTAAAACACCAAATATATCCTCAATTCCTAATACTTATTGCAATCAACGCTGCAAAAGAGTTCGAAATCGCCAACTGAAATTAGGAAATTTTGTTCGAAATTGTTTCTTCAATACGAATCTGTTTTTATTTTTGAGAAAAATCTTGGTTTATGACACCTACTTTGTCACATATTCTCTCTGTGATCAAGGAAGTTATTTTGCTTTTCTCTATTTCATAAAATCTGTAAGCAAAAGAAAGGCTCATTTTTCATCAAACGAAATGTGTTTTCTGAAAATTTTGTTTTTATTATTTTGTCAAATTGACCCATGAGCAATTTCAAAATTTTAAATTTCATCAAAATGGAAAGTAATCAACTTTGATTTTTCATCTACCCAACATTCAATCTTGTATATTTCTCTATTTTATGGAATCTGCTCTTTGTGAGAAATATTTTAATATAAAGTGCTTAAAATTTTAATATACCCCAAAGAATTGAACTGAACTTAATTAAAGAATGAATCAAAAAGTGTGTCTCAAAGTTTCGAACATACTTCAAAGTACTCCTCACAAAAAATTGATTCCACTGAAGAAATTCACATTATTGAATATTCGGTAATTGAAAAATCAACGTTAATTTCTCATCACTTTGATTCCCACCCAATATTTACTCCTTTCACGGAATGAAAAGCATAGATTTTTCAGAGAAATATGAAAATAAGCCGTTCATTCGATTTCAGATTTCATGAAATAGAGAAAAGTTGTAAAACTGAAGAAACAAACAAGTAATGTTTCTCAAAGTTTCAAGTCACTTTAAGATACTCTTTATGAAAAAATCCAACTCCATAAAATCTACTCAATTAAATGTTCGGTAGATGAAAAAAAAGCTAAGTACTCCTCACTCTGTTGAAATTCATCATTTTGAATATTTTTTACCGAAACAAATATTATACCAAAATATATACTTAACGGATTCCGGTCAATTCAATGTCCAATATTCTAATGGGTTTAGCATGAAAACAACGATGTCTTTGAACTGTTTTTTTTTTCATGCCCACACCTATCACCAATATCTGTGTAGAAACTTGATCTGGTTATAGCTTTCTTTATATCCATAAAAAAGTCGTTTGGCTTGAAATCACCAACCAAACAGCACCGCTACCGTTCGGACTAATTTATTCGTTTAACAAATTCGGGATTTCTGGCATGAACTGCTTGGCCCTAGTTGAAACGGGGACAAACGGAAACATCGGACACCGAGAGGCTGAATGAGAAGCGGCGAAAATTTGTTGTGAAATGATCTATGGTCCAATATCTCATGTTTTTACGACGTACACAGTGGAATGGCGCTATGACAAGGGTTTGGATTTTGTTGGACGACTTGCCGGAGTTGGACATAGCCACTTCTCTTCAGCGGTGGATAAAAGCATTAAGAATTAGTTCGCACTATGCGAGATGCCAAGTTGATAAAGATGTATTGTACAAAACTGTTCACACATTCCAGTTATAATTTATGACATAAAAGTCTTGAAAATTCCTATATAGTTGTCCTGGTGAACAAAGACGGGGAATTTATCAGGCTACATGAAAAAACTATTCAACCTGAAGATTTTCTAGTGATTTTTTGCTCACAACACTGCTGGGTGAATTGAAATAAATTGACTATCAGCCTTATGCTTATCAATGATTTTGTTGCATATTCAGGAAATGAAAAAAACATTTCTGTGTTCATTTTTATGGTTCGGGAAAAACAATTTTCCTCTTTCTTGTAATTATATACCAGGTAGAGACTAATTCTTGCTTTGCCCTACATCAAAATCCATAATGACAAATATCACTTGCAGCTGGTACTTCACGAACGTTAATTAAAATTAATTGATTCATGAAAATTTGAACCCTCCAACCAACAACGCATACATGACTATCGTTAATAAAATATTCTGTTTGCTAGAGAATTGAAATTTCAATGAATCATTGAATTCGTTCGTGAGACTGACAATCGAAAAGGAATATCAGAATTATATTTAATGAGTGAAATTTTCACAAATGAGAGTTTTTGTAATTTTCAAATCAGAAAGGAAAATTTCGTGGAAATTATTCGTCAGCTTACTCGTGGTCCTACTAGAAGTAAAAGAAGCAGAACTAAGATAAAAACTCCAATTCGATTGGGATCAATTGGTATCAAAATATGTGTGGGATCCGAGATTATATTGTCGCTTTTAATTTGAATCTACTCAAGTGTAGTACTTCCTAGTGACGGTTTGAGTCATTTGACGCTTACTAGATTTCTTGAGTGTCAATTCGGAGAGTCGAGATTGATGGGAAGGTAATCACTTGGGAGTTCTGAGGTCTAACGGGGAAAAAAGTTCAGGGGGTACTTCGAGAAAAATAGGAATTAGAGGATTTAGGAGGTCGATCAGAAAACGGTAAGACGGTCGGTCAGCACGTGGGGAATTAATCAGACACGGTTCAGTAGAACCCATTAGACAAATTTTTCGACGAAGTGATTAGACGGACACTAGTCAGAAAAGTCAGAAATCTTGGGACGCGATTCTTAGACTTACGGGAATATACCGAAGCTAGTTCAGAGGTCGTTAAAGAAAATTTCTCTATTTCAGTATCGTAATGGGTTCATTACAGTTCTAAAAGTAGTGCTGTAATGAAACTCATTACAGCATTGTTTCCAGTTATATTTTTCGTTTTGTGGTTGTCAGTACTGACCTCAGATCGTCTCAGTTTTTAAATCAAATCAATGCAAATTCAGTAATCTGTCAAATTTCTTAAGTCACACCAACTGCCAAGATGCAATACAAAAGTCACTATTCTGAATTTTTATTTGAATTTCGAGAGTATTTCACAAAACTTGACTGAAATAGAGAAAATATCGTCTAATACTCGCTGCAGAAGGCAATTCCAACACTCATGCTTTCGAAAACTCGCTCCTTCGTTGCTCGTTTTCGAATTTTGCATTCGTGTTGGAATAGGAGCTCATTCTGCAACTTGTTTTAGAATATACTATTATAATCCGAAAATATCATAGACCTGCGTTCAGTGACTGAAATCCCCTGTTCTAATTGTCAGTTATTTGACTTCTTTTCATCTACTCATTAAATATTTTATTAAAATACCTGGTGCCTAGTAATTTCCTCAGACACAGTGAAATTCCTACATATGCATAGCTATATCTATTGAACCCCCACACAGATTCTGATCATCGAGGAACTCAACCATCTCGATGATGACTTGATTGAATTAATTCATGTTTCAAGGATGTTTCCGGTGTAGCCTTCGTGAAGAAAAAAAATTTCTCTAGAAATCTCCTGTTTTTCGATTCAATTAGACAAATACTGTTTTGAATCGACTATTCCAGTCCTTTAATTTGTAGTGGGAAAGTTGTCTCAGCTACTCTCATTTCACAGCGATAAAAAAATGGAAACCAGCAAAACTAGCAAGTTAGTTTTCAGCGATAACATTTTTACATTTCTCACTTTCATAGAAAGTTTGGAAAATCAAATCATAAAGAAAACAAACAGCGCAATACGTGTAGAAACGTGATTGGATACTCCAAAAATGAGACATATTTTCTGGTGAAATAGTAGTGTCGAATACCACTCGAGGTGAAATTTAAGCAGGTAAAATTTCACACTTGTAACATTCACTTTGTTGCTTAACATCAATTCCGTTAATGACATTTTTTCCGAAATCACTTTCATTCACGAAATTCCATAAACAACAAACTTTCATATTACTTACAATCGAGAAATTTTGACGGCAAAATTTCACGGCTAGTGGTATTACATAATGACAAAACTCTATTTTAGGCTTGATCTGGAAATTACTAAATTTGAATAAGAGCTAGTTGAACTGGCAATTTTAGTCATCGTTAGGTCCGCAAAAATAAAAACCAAGGAATTGAAATGAGAATGCAATGAAACTGCAGTCTCGAAAGAGTGATTTACATAATCTTCTTTTTAAAGAAAAAAAATTATTATTAGCTTGAGGAAATATAAAGTTGGAAACACTCAAATGAGTAGTACGAATAGTACATGAATTGTGATCTTTTCTGGTTAGCAACCTCGCAGGCCTAGAAAACTGAGGTTATTTTTTCTCTAAAGAAGTGGTGAGTTCAATCAGAAACAATTCTCTGAAAAAAAATTATAAAAGTAAGCTTTTGAATGAGAAAGATCTTCTTCAAAGCATCAAAAATCCTACAGCTTGATTCAACTCAGCTGGATGTGTGAATTGAATGTTTTATACATCCATCATCTTTTCTCCATAAACTCCTACATTTTGGATGGATAGAAGTTAACCATCTGGTGAAGATTCCCATTCATGTTTTTGAAATATATTTGAATAGGAGTTCTGGATGTGGGCCACCTTGTCCCACAATGAAAAAGCCTTCCTTCCCAAAAATGATTCCACAACTCGAAAGAACTTAGTTCTTTTTTGTGAAATGGGAAAGAAGATTGTTTGCTATGGACTCAGGAGCCAGGTGACAATTTTTCATGAAATAAGCTTCAAATAAAGAGGTTTTTTTGAGGATTTTGTTCCTGAGTGGGATGGGACACTGATGCTGCCAAAAAAGAATTGAACGTGCCTGTCTCTCCATCGATAGGAAGTTATACACGTGGGATCACCATTGCCCAAAATCAGATCGAGTTTGAGCTAGTAATAATATAATTATATCGAAATATCAGACCACTGATAATATTTGAGTATATTGATAAATGTACATCTCCTCCGAGGAAGAATGAAAATCCTAATGTCTTTGCAATAAGCCCTATTATCCCACCTGCCGACTTTTAAAAGCCTCAGCAATAAGCAGATCGCTCTCAGAAAGAACTGAAATTCCGCAATCCAGCCATAGGAACCCTCGCAATTTTGCGTCGAATATTTTCTCCCAGATGGAGAATTTATTGATGTATAAACCTTGGCACGTTCGAGTCGCAAAATATAGAAAACTCCATCCTTTCATTTTCTGTTTTCTTCCATCCTCAGGGCTTCCGAAAAAACGTTGCAAGTGTATCGAGTGGAATATTTCATTCGGTTACTGGCGAATGAATTGGCTTGAATTGGATTTGGCGGAAAAAATTCATGGATTAGTTTTGTTTTGCGTCGTAGTATATTGGAGTTCAGGAAGAAATTTGCGAAATACGTGCGGAAAAAACTTCAAGACATTAGTATTTTCCATCTATTGGGTATAATTCTAGACCATTTTCTCTCTGATGGAAGCTCATAGAACCTAACAAAGTCTTTGTTATGACCTGTGCACAATTTCAAAACAAACAAAAAATAAAAATAAACATACATCAATATTTATTTATTTCATGGCTTTCCGAGGCATTCCCTGGATTGTGTTATCCAAAAAGTCCTTCATAGGATTTTCTGCTATTTTTCAGTGAAGGTATGAATTTGAGCACTCATTCAACTCTTTTCATGCGAGAAAACGGATTCGAAAAGTATTGAATTGTAGATATGGCATTATAATGTACTTGAGGGGAAAAAAACAATATTTTTATGATGCATCGAAGATCTCGAAACCGCGAGACTCTTTTTCACATCAGATTGAGCACATTCTAATCTACATTCCATTTTCGTAGTTTTTTCGATACACCCTTTATGTGCCCCATTTTCAGAGATTTCGTCTCATTCAATCATCAAACCTCCAAACCTGATACTGCACTCATTTCGTGAAGTTACAATTGAATAACTCCTAGATGCTGGCAGGAGCGGAAAGCATTTCCTGATTTCTCCAATCAACGTGCGAAGTGCAATATTTGCTGAATTCAACGAAAAGGAAATTGAGGCTGCTTGAGTTTCCTTACATTCCTCACAGTTAAAAACGGATGTTTCCAACCTTTCGTAGACGAATAAATTATAATTAACTATATTACGAGCCAGTTGACGTACTATTTGACACTTATTGTGTCTGGGAGGGGAAATTGGTTCTAGCTGAAAGGTGTCACGTATGCATCAGAGATGCCAAGGGGTGGATTTATTCTGGACAGATTAAATTTCTTGAGAAGTTTTCTTTCACTTCTGGTTTAGGTACCGAGGATCTCAGGTTGACTGAACTATTTCATTCGAATAGTTTAGTTATTCCCAATGGTATGCCAGATTGAAATATTCTCATTAATTAAACATTCAACTGCACCAGAAACGGGTGCCAATACGCTTTTGACCTACTGAAAAGTAAAAAACCAATAGCTTCTTGTGATGTTTTTTCAAATGTGGAACCCGAAACTTCACATATGACACAAGCGAAAATTTTATATAGCTACGTGAGCCTTTCCCAATTGTTCCTTTTTCATCTTTTATGCTCTCAGATGGTACTCTTGTAATTTCTCTTGAAAACAGCCAACTTCTCACCCTACATGATCATCAATGTTCCAACCTAGGTTTAAGTTGGTCTTTTTTACAGACGTCCTGTGAAAGTTCCTGGTGGTTTTGTGATCATGAACATTCACATATTGTATCGATTGAAATTCATCATGAGAATATTTTCGACATCCTGCAAAATTTTCTCAGTGGAAATGGAAATGAAAAAAATTCTAGAACAACATTTGAAAAAATTATTTCTGAAATTTATAGAAACTCAAATATTTCAGACCATCTCAATTCAACAAAATGCGTCTAAAACAACATTGTATTTTTCATACAAGAGGCAAGGTCGACAAGGATGTTGTTCATCCTGCTGAAACGATTGATAATTATTTCTGCTAACTGAACGAGATATACTTCAAGCATTTCAAGGATTCCAGGACTGTAGACGTCTAACGACGAAAATAAACAATCACGCTGCGTCCTGCAACCAAAACACGTCGAAGACAAGTAATTACTGGCTTCTACAACGTCTCGCTGAAAATCGAATGAATTGCTATCGTCAATAATATGTACTCAAGAAGGCAGAGCTCTCACTACACTTCTCATTATTAATATTTTCTGGAAATATCAGATATTTCAGAACCTGTCTGGTTTGTTACCCTGACTTCTTCATCCATATTGAATACTTTAATTATTTTTCTTACGAGCTTTCACATTTGAGATACAAAAAGTGAATAATGAACAAAGAATAAATATGGTGACGAATAAGATTTACTGACAACTTAATGTAGCATTCAACCTATAAGAGAATTGTTATTTTGATTTTTGAAATTAATGCTTCCATAGTATGTTTTTCTAAATGTTCGTAGAATAAAGAATGAAACACACTTTATAATTTCATTTAATTCTTTGGCTATTGATTTCGGTCAGATGACCATCCTCAGGCCAGCTGAAAGTTTATAGTATTAATATTAAAAATAGCAAATATTGGAAATTTGAGGTTAGAGTGTGGATTCGTCTTTCATTACCGTTAGTTGAGGTTCCTTCTCTCAGAAGTATATTGTTGGCTATGATGTATCTATTATTATCGTCCGGAATTCTGGTTTTCTTGTAGTGATGGTATTATTTGAGTGTTTTTCTTGGCTGGTTTAATGGTACTTTTAGAAATGTGAATCAAAGCTGGTTAATTGCGCTGTCTTCTGTCATGTGTGTCTTCGAAGGGAGTGGGGTATCAGAGGAAATGTGAAGTTAGCGGGAATTTATCAATAAATATACTGTTACTGAAGTCGTTGAAGTATGTTGTCTCGTTTAATAAGTGTTGACTCTATTTTCATGATCTCGTATTGTTCCAATAATGTGATCCTATAATAGTTGTTTTCGCTTTATGAAATTTCTAGTTGGTCAAAGTTTTTATTATGATTTGTCCGAAATAAATGGCATCCTAGGGCTGATCTGGGTTTGTTTTTTTGATGTTCTTTGAAACGTTTTGCCACGGTTCTCGTTGTCATTCCGATGTAAAAGGAAGGGCAATAATTTTGAATTGTCATATTGGGTTAGGTCATCCCTTAACACATTCCTTCAGGGATTTTTCAAGCATTTGATCTACCTCCTCAATCTTGGGAAAAATGTAGCAGAAATACAATCTCTTTTACAGAGTTTGATTCACCCAACGTGATCAATTTATGCTAATATACTAGACCTAAGGCTAATATTATAGAAAAAAAATATTAGAAATGGGGCGACTACACTGACGTCACCACCATCTACTTATCCAGAAGTCGTTCAGAAAATATCTGAATGGGTCAGATTATTATGATGATGGGAACACGTAGCATAGCTCAGAAGTTAGAGCTGTGGACTTGAGACAGCGATCCCGGGCTAAAGGAAAAAATTTGCTAGTCTATATTTGTTTTTTGTACAACAATATGTAACCATCTGTTCTCCACAAAGTCAAAATTCAATTTGAGTAAGCATGATTTCATTGTGCTAACACGGGAAAATTGTCGTCGGTTTTCGATACTACGGATATATGGAATTTTCCTGCCTTCATGCTCTAAATCTTTGACCTCGTGTATACTTCTCCTCAACCAAGAAGGCGAGCTGTTTCTTTTCATAGAAAAAGGCGGGCAAGAATTCGCAGATGTACTTTCATGCCTTCTCGAGTAAAAGTAAAAGTAGTTTCTCGAATAAATCCCTGCAGCGGCAAGTTGGCGGTTCGTTTGTCTACGTCAGCTGTTCTAGACAATCAGTACAGTGTTTCCACACGGTCAGTCTATTTTCTTTGTGGGGTTGGGCAAAGTTTATTTAGACATTATTTATGTTTTCACTACGGCTCGGCTGGTTGCAGGCAGCCATATGATAACGCACGAAGTGAAGGTGTTTCGAAAAGTTGATAAGGGTCGTGTGTTCTTGCACTGTTAGAAATTTAGACTCATTCCGGGAAAATCTGGCGAAACTTTTATGCTGGTAAAAACATGTTCATTTCGGGCGCATGATTGTTGCCAAAATTATGTGAACTATATGATATGGCAGGTGTCTGTAAGTATCCTTCAACTAGCTTTGACGATCTGAGCATCTATAACGAGAATAATGGCGCCTATACACGATCCGGCGGCTTGCAGTCCCATAACTGTCGATTTGAACTGTCAGTCAAAGTCTGTAGCGCACTACACACGATACAGTTAAATCGTAAGACCTGATCTGATAATCGAAAACTGACAGTCCGCGGACTGCAGTTCATCCTTAATTTCGCTACTCATTCTAAATACTGCTTAAAATTCGAATATCAATGCATTGAAATTGCTTCTACTTCTCGATGAAGCATATCAGTAGGGTCGAAAATATCATAGTTTGTTTTTAAATATCAAAACATCAGATATATATCTACAATCTGATATTTATTTTCATGAACAATTTTTCAAGTTTTTCTTGACAAAATCAAGAAATCAGACGTATTTGAAGTTCATTCACCAAATTAATTGGAAAAAGTGAACAAGATTCTCAGAATGAGAAAATACCAAAAATGAAAAAAACTGCACATGGAGTGGCCTCATCCCATTACCATTCCAAATTGCTACTTCTACTACAAGCTTCAGCTGTAGACTTGTTTGCATGCTTTCTGTTCAAATATTTGAACGAAAAAAAAACGCAAAAGCACAACGAATAGTTGATAAAACGTATATGGGGTTTCCCCGATAATGCGTTTCTTGAATGTTGTTGAATACAATGGGGATTGGACTAGTGGAGACCCCGTTTGAAGATTCATCCAAGATGAGAAAATGTCGTCATCGAAGCTTAGCAGAGACAGACCGGTTTCGTCCTCCTTAGGACTCATCAGTGCCTCTCAGCCAGCAACGATGAACGAGCATCCTAGAGGCCAGTACTTATAGCCATGCGAGAAGACAAACCCCAGTGCTATACAAAGGTTTGCCATCTAGTGGAGCGTAGCTGAACCTCCTCTCACTGGAATTCCTCAACAAACTGAGAGGCACTGATGAGTCCTAAGGAGGACGAAACCGGTCTGTCTCTGCTAAGCTTCGATGACGACATTTTCTCATCTTGGATGAATCTTCAAATGGGGTCTCCACTAGTCCAATCCCCATTTTATTCATCATGGCCCATGAATAGGGTGCTAACTTTTCCCTTTATGTTGTTGAATACCTTCTTACAGATGACCTGAGCATAGGTCATGCTCTCAAGTCGCTTTTTATAAAAATTTTACGCGAGCCCCAAATTTCAATAAATCTATAAATATCCTTGATATATTGCACCCTTGCTACAAAAGTGACACAACTCAAAATTTATTTTTTTCGGTTTATGCTATGAATTAGATCAGAAAATGAGCCTAGATTAAATCATGGGAAACTTTTATCCACATCAGTGGGTCCTCCATATATCATCTAGATACCTACATAACAAAATTGGTGCCTATTTCATGTTTCCAATTAATTAGAAAATATTTCACATTCGAATATTTTCTACTTTTGATTTTGAGTTGTGTCAATTTTGTAGCGAGGGTGCGATATATCAATGATCAGAAATATCGATATATTATAATATATATCTATATCAAGATAAATATCGGCGATATATATCGTGTTACGTGAAAATAATAAAAAAAATTAAAAAAAAAAGGGAAGTAATTTTCAGACTTTCCACATTTATCAGGCGTAACAAAGGTGACCAGCTAGCTCACTCAGGGTGGGTTTTCCTTCTTGAGCATGAATGAAATTAAATTAAAGGGGGCGCCAGGTAATTTGAATGACTGGCCACCGTTTTGTAAAATTACCAAACTGTTGATAAATGGAAAGTAGTTTTGAATCTGAGGTATTTAATGAATGTGAGAGGAAGAAAAAAAGTGAAAATACCAAAAAGTCTAATACTAAATATATTCGAAGAACCAATTAACTCCGATATTAATTTTTCCTGACCTATCTAAACCTATCTAATTTTATTAACTACTCTACGCCTATATAACCTACTTATTTATCTAACTCTATTAACTACCTTACTCCTATCTAAACCTACCTATCTATCTAACCTTATCGATAATCCTATTCCTATATTAAATTTTCACTCCTTAATTTTGAGAGAAAAATATACAACTTATAGGTAAATATATACACAGGTCCCCTGTGGGGTACTTATCCACACTATTAATAAGGGTTAAGTTATCCCTTGACTCGATGTTCGCTGACTTCGAACTCCAATGATGAAGAAACTTCCACCCTGTATTGAGTCCACCAACGTCAGGTAAATGAGTTGAAATAAAAAATTACAAAATATAAAAACCCTAAAAAGCATATAAAAACGATTAGAATATTCCTTCTGGAACACGGAAATTTTATCTTACCCTGGATGGTGTGTGGGGTTGATGCGGGTGACAGTAAATTCTATTAATAAATTCCTCGATTCTCGAGATTAGCCAGAGGTCCAAAAGAAATATATAGATACTCTCTGCTATCGATATATTGAGAATTTGAAGTGGAAGAGATCTATTAAATCCTCTCAAGAAATCTTGCACAAATTGCTAGATATATTCTCTTCCTCGTTACCAGAATAATAAGTGAAAGATAATTCCGCGACGTCGTAGTTCCAGAAAGAATAATCGTACAAAAAAAACTATAAACATATTAAAAACATAATTTGTTCGAAATCGGCTGCTCACTTAGGCGGACATATACTGCTCGAACAAAATATATGGATAAACTACTCCGCCAAAAAATGAAATGAGAGTAACAACTCCCCGCTTGCCAAAAAAAAAAATTTTTTTTTTTGTTGTTGAAGAAAAAAAAAATTATTAGAAAAAAAGAGAACAATTTTCATTTAATAATGAAGAAAATTTGATAAATATAAAGAGAATTGAGTTTGATTTTGAACCTTTAAGCTATTCCTTATTATTGAGGTCAGTTACCGGTTTGAGATCCTTCACGTTCCATGTACCCTGATATTTATCATGATCGTCGCTCAACTCATATGTCCACGGGGACACCTTTTTCTTAATTTTAAACGGACCTAAATACTTAGGAGCGAACTTTGCCGTATAATATTGTAGCGCATCGGACAAAACATAATTTTTTCGATAAACATACTGTCCGATAGAATAACCAACATCGCGCCTACGCAAGTTATAATATTTAGAGCTACGTGAGTAAGACCGATTCATGTACTCTCTAATGTCACTGTACAGTTTCGAAAATCCCTGAACACGTGACGGTAGATTTGATGGACTTTTAATTTCCACTTCTGTGTCGGAAGCCGGAGAAAAACAATGACTTTCGCCAGTAAGGTGCATCTCTGATCCGAAGTTCACAAAATATGGAGAATATTTTATGGTTTCATGGGGCGAAGAACGAATGGCACATGCAGCCTTCTGAAGATATTTATCCCAAGTCCTGTGATTATCATTAACATAACAGGAGATTATGTTTTTCATGACTTTATTGACACTCTCAGTATGGTTAGCTTGAGGGTGATAGTGAGAAGTATATTTAATTTGAACACCGTATGAAGCGGCAAATTCCGAAAACTTTTTACTTTTGAATTGTGGTCCGTTGTCTACCACCAGAGATTTTGGAACACCGAAAAGCATAAAGACATGATCTTCTATTCTTTCTATAATATTTTCCGTAGAGGAAGTTCTAAGAGGAAAGAACAAAGGAAATTTTGAAAAATAATCGCACACTACCAGTACGAATTTATAACCATGAAGTGATCTAGGTAATGGACCGACAATATCAGCCGAAATGAGTTCCCACGGTTTATTAACATAATTCCTGGTAACCATCAAACCAGCAGGAGCCTTCTGTACAGTTTTAAATTTTTGACAAACGCTACATGATTTTATATACGCAGAAACATCTGAGCGCAATTTTGGCCAGTAAAATTTTTGTAAAATTCTTCCAACAGTTTTATTCAAACCTAAATGACCTGACCGCGTGTCATCATGATACAAAGAAATTATCTTTCTTCGATCATATTTCGGAACAACCAATTTCCAATACTCACTGTCATCGTAGGTTAACAGTGGGTATTTGACTCGACAATATTTAAACAACTTATTATCGGAAACCTTCCACTTCGGATAGCCATCAGGTTTCATTTTAATACGGGATATCATACCAGAATGCCACTTATCGAACAAATGATCGTCAACGATTTTCTCGTCTTTTTCAATGGATGACGTTTGTATTAATGGAAAAGAATTTTCATTTACGGACACATCAGTGTCATTCCTCCCGACAGATCTACTCAAAAAATCCGGGACAATATTTTCTTTACCAGGCCTATGAACTATTTCAAAGTCATACTGAGTGAGAGCAACAGACCATCTTGCTAAACGACCTCGCGGATCTTTAAGATTGTGTAACCACAAAAGACTACTATGGTCAGTGACTACTGTTACTTTTGAACCCTCTATATAAGGTCTGAATTTTTCAAGGCTAAAAAGAACTGCAAGACATTCCAACTCTGTTGTCGTGAAAACTCTTTCATTTCGTGAAAGCGATCTACTAGCATAAGCTATTACTCTATCCCCGTCAGGATATTTTTGAGTTAAAACACCCCCCAAACCAAATCCTGAGGCATCGCATTGAACGACGAAAGGTAAATCAAAATTTGGACAAGCTAGTATAGGAGAAGATATAAGTGCTTGTTTGATGAGTCGAAATGAATTTTCGCACTCTTCAGTCCACCTAAAGATAGAATTCTTCTTAAGTAGATTATTCAAAGAAGCAGATATATGGGCAAAGTTTGGTATAAAACGTCTATACCAGATAACCATCCCCAATAAGCTACGGAGCTCTTTGACTGAATTTGGACGAGAAATATTAACTATAGCTGAAACCTTCTCAGGGTCAGCCCGTAAACCATTCCTGTCAACTATATAACCCAAATATTTTATTTCCGGCATACAAAATTCGCATTTGGAGCGGTTTATCGACAAACCAGCCTCCAATATTTTAGATAAGAGCAACTTCAAAATTCTTAGATGATTTTCGAAATTTTCGGTCACTATGACAATATCATCGAGATAAGGAAAACAAAATTCCGTTAATTCACCGGTTATAATTTTATCTATGAATCTCTGCCAAGTAGCAGGACTGTTACAAAGACCAAAAGGGAGACGATTAAAATGAAATAAACCTCTATTAGGTACGGTGAAAGCAGTATATTTCTTAGAATCTGGTGCCATCGGTATATTCCAGAAAGCACTCTTTATATCAATAGTAGAAAGGTAGTTAGCTCTTCTCAGTTTATCGAGAATTGTTGTGATTCTTGGCAAAGGGTAAGCATCTTTAACCGTTACTCTATTCAAACGCCTATAATCGACGCAAAATCTATAAGTATTATCCGGTTTCTTTACAAGAATAATAGGAGAAGACCAAGGGCTGTCAGAAGGTTCGACGATGTTATTTTTGAGCATTTGATCTAGTTCTAGATTGATTTGTTTTTGTACTGGAGGCGATACTGGGTAGTATCTCTGTTTAATTGGCGTTTCATCAATCAGCTCAATCTTATGATGGACAAGATTTGTAAGACCGATTTCTGATCGAGGTTTACTGAATATATCCTCCAAAACTTGGTTAAGTCTAAATCGCTCGTTTTCGGAAAGAGAAGTTTGTGCCAATATATTATCAACTGATATATCTGAAGCAAAGCTCCATTCTTTCGATCTCAAATTAGGAACGATTCCTATCTTCCTCCAAAAATCAGCGCCCAAAATTAGCAAATGAGTCAGAGACGGCACTACCAAAATATCTATCAAAGCCGTGCGATCACAAACTTTTACAGGTACCGTTAAATATCCCAAAATTTGACATTGGTTACCATTGGCAACAGTGCAATGATTACCCGAATATGACTGCAGAGGTAAATTAAGCCTCTTTAAGATATTCCAACCTGGACCACCCACTATAGTAGAGGATGCACCAGAATCAAGTAAACCCAAAAATTTTATTTCATAAATTGAAACTTGTAAATATGGTCTTTCATCACTCCCCGCGCTCTGGAGGATATAATCTAATATGGGAGAGGTCTTATCCGAGACTGGAGACGCTAGTCGACCATCTAGTGCTCCGGTTTGGCGTTTCCCTGAAATTTCGAATTATTTTTCGAACAAGAAGGGCATGTGAGGACAGTGTAATTCGGTTTATTACACCGATAACACCTTTTTCTTCTTAGAGTTTTACAGGCGTTCGCTTTGTGGCCTATTTGACCGCAATTATAACAAGTAATATTTGATTCTACAGAATCAAAATTTGATTTTCGAGAAAATGAAGTAGATGGTTCATTATATTCCGTTTCTACAGCCGCTAAATCTGGCTCCAATAAGTGAGAAACTCTACGTGATGGCGGAGGTTTAAAAGACTCTACCGACGCTTTACACGACTCCAATTTCCTACCATACCTAAGTAATTCATCAATCGAATGAATATCCAATAAGCCTAACTGCGTTTGATAGAAAGGAGAAATATTTTTCAATAATATTTTCAAACGTAGTTGCTCAGACACCGGTACTGTAAGACGATTAAATAAGTTAGTCATAACAGCAATATACATCCCTATAGACTCATCAGGTGATTGTGTGCGATTTTTGATTTCATCGAACAATTTATCATTATAATCAACCGGTTGAAATTCGTCACGTTGTAACTGAACTAAAGCGGACCAACTTTTAACGCGATTTCTAGAAGCACGATACCAAATCAAAGCCTTTCCTGAAAACAAATCTATAGCGGAGTTGAAAAGTTCTACATAAGTTGCATTTCTCGCGACTCTCATGTCCTCAATACGTTCAAGAAATGCACTGAGGGAACATGAATCTTTTTCTCCAGTGAATTTGAGATTCCACTGAGAAACAGGTATCTTTTTGATTTTGGGTACATTAACGACATTAGATGAATGTGAGATGTTATTTGGGAGAGCATCAATATCGATTTCTGAATCCGACGAAGAAATTTCTGAGTTGCTACTTGAGAGAGCAACCTGAGCGATTCCTAACCCTATGCTATTTTCTGACAATACGAGAGAACGAGTATATTGCTTCAGTTTCTTATTCAAAGCGGTTTGTTTGGCGAGAATGTTCACCAATAAGGATGACTTAGCCTTAGTATCATCATTCGTGATTGGTCTTGCGTTATTCAGTCTTTCAAGAGCGAAATTTATTTTAGAGGAAATTTTCTTCTTGATAGAATCATCGTTACCATCAAAATTGTCTAGCAAAGTATCAATATCAGATAACATTAAATCTAAAGCAGACTTATCTGCATCGAAAGAAAAAGGATAATCAGGCCAATTGATCTTGATTTCTGACTTACGTTCCATTCTGAAAAGATTTCGTAGAGTTTGTCTCATTAACTTCACGGTTTCGACATCAGTAACTCCTCTTATAGCAAGAAGATATTGTAGTTCTGACGATGAAAGACGATTGATCTCAAATTTCGATGAAGCCATGGCGAAAACGTTAAAAATTATTATTATGGAGAATGGAATATGGAAAGAGCAAGAAAAATTGAAAATGACTATATAAGCACGGATTGCAACAACGTATTTCGAGCAGCAGAGTTCGAACAATAACAATTTTCCAGATTTGAAAACTTGGAGTCAAGAGAAATATTATATTATAGCAATATCAATGAAGCAGCTATTTCAACAAAAATAAAGTACTATCATAACCAAGAAAAATACATCTTCGTAAAGACACCAAATTTCAAATCCAATATCAGACAAATAGCAATAATTAAATCAGCAATAAGAAATTTCCTAATATTCTAATTCTTAAATGTCTAATACTTATATACAGATCTAGCCTCTCAATTCTGTGACAATGTAATATTTTTTCACCTTTTGATATCGAAAAAAAGAAGGGTGGCCCCACGTTCTGGGTGCCAAATTTGTTACGTGAAAATAATAAAAAAAATTAAAAAAAAAAGGGAAGTAATTTTCAGACTTTCCACATTTATCAGGCGTAACAAAGGTGACCAGCTAGCTCACTCAGGGTGGATTTTCCTTCTTGAGCATGAATGAAATTAAATTAAAGGGGGCGCCAGGTAATTTGAATGACTGGCCACCGTTTTGTAAAATTACCAAACTGTTGATAAATGGAAAGTAGTTTTGAATCTGAGGTATTTAATGAATGTGAGAGGAAGAAAAAAAGTGAAAATACCAAAAAGTCTAATACTAAATATATTCGAAGAACCAATTAACTCCGATATTAATTTTTCCTGACCTATCTAAACCTATCTAATTTTATTAACTACTCTACGCCTATATAACCTACTTATTTATCTAACTCTATTAACTACCCTACTCCTATCTAAACCTACCTATCTATCTAACTTTATCGATAATCCTATTCCTATATTAAATTTTCACTCCTTAATTTTGAGAGAAAAATATACAACTTATAGGTAAATATATACACAGGTCCCCTGTGGGGTACTTATCCACACTATTAATAAGGGTTAAGTTATCCCTTGACTCGATGTTCGCTGACTTCGAACTCCAATGATGAAGAAACTTCCACCCTGTATTGAGTCCACCAACGTCAGGTAAATGAGTTGAAATAAAAAATTACAAAATATAAAAACCCTAAAAAGCATATAAAAACGATTAGAATATTCCTTCTGGAACACGGAAATTTTATCTTACCCTGGATGGTGTGTGGGGTTGATGCGGGGTGACAGTAAATTCTATTAATAAATTCCTCGATTCTCGAGATTAGCCAGAGGTCCAAAAAGAAATATATAGATACTCTCTGCTATCGATATATTGAGAATTTGAAGTGGAAGAGATCTATTAAATCCTCTCAAGAAATCTTGCACAAATTGCTAGATATATTCTCTTCCTCGTTACCAGAATAATAAGTGAAAGATAATTCCGCGACGTCGTAGTTCCAGAAAGAATAATCGTACAAAAAAAACTATAAACATATTAAAAACATAATTTGTTCGAAATCGGCTGCTCACTTAGGCGGACATATACTGCTCGAACAAAATATATGGATAAACTACTCCGCCAAAAAATGAAATGAGAGTAACAATCGGTCGAACACTGATAATCAGTTTTTTCTCCTTATTTGCTGAAATAAACATAAAATAATGATGTTATTCATTCGGAAAAATGCAATTCCAACGATAGGCTATCGAAATATCTTAAAAATCAGGTACATATCAACCATTCTGCTGGATGAACTCGCCGAAGAAATGAGTTCATCTTCACCTCGTTCATAATATTATTTCCTCATACAGCTTTCCACAAGGGAGAAGATATTTTAATCCTTGATAGAGTCCATATCGCCACGTGAACCGCAGCTTGTCGTTTCTTTGTTGCAATTAAAACGTGTAATTTAATTAAATTTCAGATATTTCAGAGGCGGCAGCGCCGCATGTGCATTATAATATTGAACATGAACGTTGCGGTTCTTCAGAAGTTACGACTGAAACTTGTCGGCATAGACGGCGTTCCACTTATTTCACAAACTTTCGGGGACGCAATATTAATGCTTCGTTAAATGCGCCAGAAAAACTTTTGGATATTCGCAGGCACTTTTATAAATAACATCTAATGAGCTCCGATGTAGTAGAACTTTCTATTCTCATTCACGATCTTTAAGAAGGGGAAACTATATATCTTCAAAAATCTGAGTGGTTTCGGCAAAAACTTAGAAGGATATGAAATGTAGTTTCTGGCACAAAGAGTTTTCATTCTTGGTGTTTGAGCAGAATATGTGACGAAGGCTTAATCGTAAACTAAGCAGCCGACAAGGCAATACAACCAGCCAGCTGGAAGCCTGAGATAATAAAAAGAACACAAGAAATTCAAATCAGCTAAGAGCACAAAGGACCGATCTGAGGTGATGGAAGCAAAATACCTTCGTTTTATTTTCAAGGTGACAAAAAGGGGCGGAAGAATGTCAGGAGTGGTCCAGGGAGAAGAATTCGGATGACAAGACTCAAATACTTCGTTGAAGAGCAAAAAATACATGAGGAAAGGAGAAGCAGCTTGAAAATCCCGGTACCAAGTCTGAAGCAGGTACTTGGATTTCTTCAGTATGACACTAAGAGTTCTGAATGCCTCTAAAACAACGTCATCATCTGGATTGAAAAATTCAGCCTCTAATAAAAAAAAAAATTCAAGATCTACATATTGAGTCATCTTACTGAGAACACTTCTCTCAACTTACTGAAAAAATAATTTGAACTTCCAATTCAACGAGTCTATCGATGCCTATACTCAAGGGAAACAATAATCTAAATCCAAAAGTTAAACGATTTCAGGATCTCAGTGTAGTGGCATAATTATTAGAGTATCTCTATCGACATGACGTTCTATGTGCAGAATCGTTAAACATTCTTCACGAATTCATATATCCTTCCTTATTTTCCCTTCACCACCTGTTGAATGAGAAGCGAGTATTTCAGTCAGAAATAAATGCGGGGAAACTTCACAAAAAAACAATCATTCTTTATTCAATTGAACAATTGAGGAACTCAA
Organism: Hippodamia convergens; assembly: GCA_038502775.1. Lineage (NCBI taxonomy): Eukaryota > Metazoa > Arthropoda > Insecta > Coleoptera > Coccinellidae > Hippodamia > Hippodamia convergens. The sequence continues at coordinate 61,676,133 of CM076610.1, read as the reverse complement.
CAGGGAAAACAAATCGACTGCAGTTGGGATTTTCATTTGAACCCGAGCAGAGGAAGAAAGCTTGTTTTTCCAACTATCAACATATTTAGAAGTCCCTCGGATGGATGCAGTTCGGAGAAAGAAATGCCGATGTTATTCTAGGAATGCTCAGTCTGTTTCATCGCTTATCGGCCCATTAACTGTTCACCAAGATTTTTTCTTTATTTCAAGAGTTCATTTTGAGTTCAAGTGATCATGAGGTTGCTTGCGGACGGAACATTTGATCAATATACAAAATGAGTGTTTCTGAAGTGTTGTGAACTTAGAAACGAAAAATAATATTCGTAGTCGGAATTTTCATGAATTTATTATTATTAGAATATTTCAGGTTCGCTCTTGTATTGGGAGAAAGAAATTGTTCAAATATCTCAAATTTCTTTATTCTGATCCGTGATTTTAGTGTAAAATAGTTTTGCACAGTTTCACCATCTCTCAATGAGAGGATGTGATATCTCAGTCTCAGAGATTTGAAATCTCTATTTTTATAGTTGGGATATAGCTATTGGATAAATAATGAGTAAAATTTTAGATTTTCATATTACTCGAAAAAAATATCTCCAAAAAAATATTACACGGAGAAAACTTCATGCGGGGGGGTGTCAAGTCGTCGTTTCGAAATGATCAAAATAATCCCGGTAGCCTAACCGAACAGATAATCAATTGAAACATGAAACCGAAATAGTTCAAAACGATGAAATAAAATGTAGAGGGAAATTGTCGTAGTATGAATCATTCCTTCAAAATTTTCAGGGTTGGAACAGAAAACAGAAAAAGTACAACCATCAAACAATTCTTGGAACATATAGATGAATTCAAAATAGTAATCATCGAAATGGATACAAAAAAACTTTCATCAAGAGGTTGGAGAAATAATATGAAATTTTATCACTGAGGTGAGAGATATACCTGTTTCAGCCTTGTTCTGCATCATCAGTATCCCATACACCTCAGGGACAAAATCTTCATAAAAATCTTCGATACTTAAACTATGTTTCAAAAATATTTCCGGTATGGCCTCCGTAAAAGCAAAGAATTTTTTCGTTTACCGTTTTATTCTTTTTCTGAATCAGAGAATTCATTCTCAATTAATGTCCAACGGTGACAAACCAAACTTATGAAGCTTTGCTGCTGATTTTATTTTGTTGTTCTCAATTTCAAATTAGATTTGAATAACTTGATAATTGAAATTAAATATCAGTCTGTGCTTGAATTCCAATCTAAAATGAATAATCCAAAAAACATCTTCATTTAAAATATTTCCAACACGAGACCACATTTCTAATATTGGAAAAAAGCTGTATGAGTTCATGTAGAGCTAAGCTGCTTACCCCACACTTCTCAACTTTACTAGTCCGCACTTCACAAAGTTCATAAAAGATGGTCAAAATAAAATTTTTAATTTCTGTATAGTTTCGGAGATCTACATTTTCAAAAAGGGTGGTGTATTTGAAAGAGATTTAATATAAATCTTTTATTTCAGCTTCTTGGTCAAATTCATCATGGTAATGTGTAATGTTATTAAGTTGTGCTCAATATTTTTTCTGTCGCATTATCCTGTTCTTTTTTTGGGTTCTATCTCATCAAAATCATTATGCGATGTGATTTTAACTTCAGGAGCCTTGCAAAGCCTCACAGAATCTTGACAACAGTTTAGGTTCCGAAAAAATAAATGTTGGAAAGATGCACCTAAAATTTCATTTTTGTTCATCATCCCTTATTTCCATATTTTTCACAATAAATGCACTTGTTCCTGAAATTTCTTATCAGGATACATAACGTTCTAATCATGAAACTCAACATAATGGTTGATTCAAATTCCCCATTCTCCCCATTATGATGGATAAAAAAATTTCAGTTTATAGTGTCATTCCATCTTCATAAATTTTCTAACAGAATGGGGAATTTTTCAGATAATAAATAATGGTTTGGCAACCATGAATGAATTAAATACTTTCAGAAATATTTTTCAATCACATCGCATGTCATACTGCACCGACAGAAATTTGAAAATCAAAAAGAAGAATGAACTAAGATATAATTGATATGCTCTGAGATAGAGGTGAAGCCGGAATAAGTAAGAAACATCAAATTGGAAGAAGCATCGGCGCCAGAATATTCTCGATCAAAACCAAGGAAAACGTCGAAACAACAACAGATTGAAACCGTTTCATAACTGCAAAACTTTTATTAAATAGAGATGAATTATCGTTCCATCAACGAGGTCCATTCAGCATCCTCCAAGAAAAACAGACGCCGACGCAAAAGAAGAACCACATCTCAGACGTGAACCTAATGAGAATAATAAATTAGGTCAGATGCAGCACTAATAGTTACTTAACTGCGGCAATATATTTCCCGGATGGTTTTAGCGGAAGAGAGCCCAGTAAAACTTATATTACTGGAATTATCACAGGAATCGTTTCACATCAATCTGTCTGTCGAACGTTCCGCAGAGTGGTCTGGCAAAATTAGAAGTTCTTGGTTTTGGTGAGGAGAATTCTGAACGAAAAACATCGATTTCTGAATATCTATCGATACGGTTCGTTATACGAAAAGATCAATACATAATGTGGATTCACACATTTAAAAACCGTGTATTTGTGCAAGTTTATAATATTTCATGAAGCAGAATTTTATCATATCCTACAAATGGGTACCGACCCAGAAAATTCAGTTGAGAAATTTTTGTGAATAATTTTTTAACAGATGTTTTAAATTCGGGAAATCTGAATATTCACCCAGTGCACTCGTCTGTCTCTTTCATTCTTCCCTTTTTCAACTATCACAGTTCCAAATAGAATTTCTGTGTAAAACATTCTTAGGACAAAATTAAGAGCAAGTGCATTCAAGAGTTTGGTATTCTCGAAACATTAAGGAGAGCTTGACAACGCTTTCGCCAACCAAAATTACCATCCTATTTCATGACATTAAGTATGAACAGCAAGGGGCTGAATACTAGTTACCTGAAGACTACAAAAGGCTCCCAAATGCCATTTCAAGTGGGAAGGAAAGAATTAAAAAAATCTTCTGAAGAACTTGCATACGAAATACAAATCGAACTCTTGACGAATTCTTACAGAATCGAATATAAATGTTTATCTCGACAAAGTAGGTTAATTTTTTCAAATGAAATTCAAAGCGTCTGGGAGGAATTACGGCTCACAAAAACGGTCTGGCAATATGAAATATTAATTTTTTATAATCATTTGCGTGCCATATATAAAAATAATTGAATCGAATTTAACAAAAGTGCTGAATTTGATCATTTTGCAATATATACATTCTTATGAGGAAGAGAGCTGAAATAATACAATGAATATTGAAACAAAGCTGTGGTAAAAAAAAAAACGGGGTATCAGAACATTTTTCGTATGATACTATAGAATTATACGATACTATCATCACTAGTATCATACGATACTATACAGTCAGGGGCAAAAACATCAGCCGAAAAAACCTGTGTCCCCGTAAAAAAAAAATAACATGAACTAATAAATATCAGGAAAATCTTGAAAGACATCAGTGTGATTATCTTCATGTTATCCGTCGATCGGCTCGGTTAAACAGATTTCTCCTAAAATGACTCGCAATTCTTAATCTGAAATGAAAAAAAAAAAAGCAGAAAAGAAATCGATTATTCAGGATAAATCAAATGCATTTCAGAAATGCATTTGGTACTTTAAAAAACATCAACATTCAGATTTCTTGGCCAAATAATGTTCGGAGGTTTGAAAATATTTATGACACAAATGTCACAAAATTTGAGAGAAATGAAAAAAACTTCATCAACTTCCCCTTTGCAAATCTGTTGAAAATCACGAACTGATAATTTATTCACATAACAAGCCAAACTTGTAGAAAATCTATAACTACATAACCTTTCAACTGTCCTTTTTCACGAGGATTTTTTTCTGATGCCGTGTGGGTTTTTTGCAGAAGAATCACTTCGATACCATGTTGGAGACGTAATTACACTTGTCTTCCGAAATTCCTTCCATTTTCAAATTCAAAATCCACAAATTCTTGTACTCTGGTCGTGAGGGTTTTTCAAACCGGATACGATCTTCCAGGTGATGATTTATCGGCATTTCAGATGTTTGTAGACCGCTACGGGACCTCAATGAAAGGAAATCATCTCCCATAGATAAACCAAACATTTTATAACACAAGAAAACAGAATATTTTTCAGGATCAAAAACAACGACATATTTAAGAAAAAAAACTGATAATGGTTCCTGAATAGTTCGGTTTGATCAACTCCTGAACTCCGGGTCCTTGAATTTTCATATCGGTACAGTCGCTCGCACTTATGGACCTGGCATTTATTTGCCTTATATTACCGTAAATTATTATCATGTTGGAAATTAAAGACTTTGAATTTCGAATGTAAGAAAACTTTTTTCATGAAATTCAAAGCGCCTGGGAGGAATTACGGCCTACGGAAACGGTCTGGCAATATGAAATATTCCTTTTCCATAATATTCTTAGTGCTCTAATTTAATAAATATTCGGTATGTTTTTGTCTTTTCTATCTGCTACCAGTGAACGGGCCACCTAGCCAAGCTATTGAGTATTCACGCACTACTAAACAAATATGAGACTGTCTATACTGTAAAATTCGTTACTTCAAGAATAAGTTCTGTCTGGGGGCACTGGGATCTTACTCTAAGATATTTGCAACTGCGCAGTAACATCACACACGAACGTTAGATATTTAACACTCAACTGACTATCGAAACTAGTTCCTAAGTTTCAAGGCGATGGTAGCCTACTCCGATGATATTCGGAAGTAAACGATTGCAAGGCAAAAAGTTCTCTTGACTTCAATAGCCCGTTCGAAAAAAATTTTAAAAGTTTACTGACATGACAAGACTGCCATTTTCTCAGAATATTTTTCCCTTCCAAAATTTTGTTGATGTCCAGCTATTACATACATTATAGATAACTTCCGTGATTCTCATGAATTTATTTAATATTCTGTTACTTTGTTCTTATTTTATCGTATCAAATTATAGACATATTTGCCTCTGTATCCAAACAATTTCGTTTATATTTTGTCATTCCGTATATGCACGCGTAGATAGAGATATAAATAAATACTTTACTTATATATTTTTTTTTTTTTTATCTTCGGAAATCTCCCGGCAGTCTTCTTTTTACTCCTCGATTCCAGAAATCGTTGATAAATGATCCACACGATTCGTAATAAGCCAACAAATTGCTCGCTTGGACGAATCGAAGAGATTCTCGTCGTTCTGCCGATACAAGCGAGTATTTTTTAATTAAAGATCCGAGATCCGACAGAAAACTCCATCTGTACAGGCAGTTGGGAATTAGCTACGCAGAAAAAAATAGAATGGGGTGGGAAAGATGAAAGGATGAGTTCAAAGAGCTCCGGGATATTTTTTCGCTCTGATTATGAATTCGTATCCCAAAGCGTTGATTCGGGGTAAATCCATAATTACATCTAGCCGAAGGCTGCCTGATAAATGCCGTTTGTAAATATATACTGCAAAAATTGTGCAGTTGGCTGTGTAGAGATAATTTAGGCCGGTGAGTTCTGAAATAACTGAATCATACTCGAATTCCCTGCACCATATTCTTTATTTCGAGAATTGTGTCGAATATGGTGACAGCGGAAGATTAATGCCGTATACACCGATTTAACCGTAACTGAGGTTTATGTAATCTGATTCAAATGTTCAAACCACGATTTGTATAAATATGATGTTATGTACCGTCATCATATCCAGCCGACTTAGTTAATCAATGAATCAGTGTGACAAAAATGCTGGCTTCTATTCATTGTGCCTACTGTTATGTCAAAGCAATCGAAGAAAATTCTCATTTTATCACCCCTTCGGGGGAAAAACTAAAATCTGAAAACACAAAAAATAGGAGAGCGAGAAAAATTGATCCGCTTAAACAATCATTCAACAAGAAAACATGAATTTGATCATGAAAACATTCATATCAAATCATTCGAATTGATTACCTATTTTCAAAATGAATTTTACACTTCATATATGGGTGTTTCTTAATTGAATGTCAATATAGGTATATGGGGATGATTTTTGAGCCCATTTGAGAAAAAAACCTTTACAATGTGGTGAAGTTTCTAGAAATGAATCATTAATTCTCAATTATGTTTTCTTTTCTTCACATTTCCACCAGTGCCGTTAGTACGTTATTTGACCTGCCTATTTTGGTAGAAATTGAAGTGGTTTTTCATAGAAAAAAGATAAGATTTTTCATATACAGAAACTTCATTGAAGCATTCCTTGTTCAGATACACCTCCTTGAAGGGGGTACATAAAATTTGTTCAACATTTTTTTCATTAGCAACGAAGAAGTTACAATATTAAAATTAACCTGACGTTTTTTACTTCCAAAAACACTTAGCCTGTCATTTATTTATTTTACCCCATGGTTCTAAAAGGGGGACAACGCAACACCTTGAGTTAATTTCCTATGTAACTTTTTGTCTCATTTTTTGTTTACCATTCAAAAATTTACTTCCGACAGCCTGTTTCATCCTTAACAAGAAATGTTTCTTGGGTCTTTTGTATTTTCTCGGATGGAACCCGTACGTTGGACTTAGAGAATTGAAGAAATCAAATTGTATAAATTCATAATAAATCATTCATTTTACAAAACTTCACCAACATATATCCAAGAAGGTGAGGATATATATTATTGACCCTGTGAATATGTAGGCCTTTAAAAAAAAGGTAGTTGCATCTATTCGGATACTGATTGTTGAACTGTATGATTTTCTTATATTGTGGAATCATTATAGTATATTGAGTATAGAGAACGGTAAGGGCATTTTACCCATCGAAGACATTAGTTTGGAGGAGGAGTTCCAATTATTGTCTGAGATCAGCAGTCCTTAACGTTCGAGATAATCATAGCGTTTTTTGCACGATAAGTTTTTACTGAATGTATGAAATAATTATCTGACAAATTAATTTATTCGTAGCTTCATCAATACTGTGCATCACTGCTGAAAGCGTTGATATCAAATTCCATTAAATCCATATTAACAAATCTCTAGGGACCAATCGATTTTTTAAAACAATTAGTTTCGAATCAGACCATCGACTTATTATAATAGGTCTTTGAATCAGACAAACATTTCAAGTTATGAAAATATACATGATAGTATGGTTCTTAAATTAACTGCAGGTTTACACACACTTTAGTTGTTACTAAACTGATAGTTAACCACGTTTCGTGGGATTGTTGAACTTCAAACCTTTAAAATTTCTCAACCAATAGTTAACCATCGATTGTAAAACACGGCCTAGAAGACATTCTGCATACAGTTCTCATTTTAAGGAGAGACTGTCCACTGTTTGGCTCCTCGTTCCATATGTCACCATATCTTCGTTGCGATTCTCACGTCGTGGGTAGATCCTCGAGGGAGTCTTTGAGTACCTTATTTCCTTGCTCATACAAGTAACTGGCAGAGAGCCAATACCCCTCTCCGACAACAGACCTAATCTTTACTAATTGGGTTTCAATAAAGTCCTAAAACAATAGATGGAGTCCTAACTTGAAGTTCTTGTTTGACCACTGGACTGTTTCAATCTCAGAGGGTCAGCAAAAATCAGCCATATTCGCTACTGTTCGTTCTAGAGGCGCAAGCTTGCATGTGGTGCTCACACTGTTTCTTAAGTCGGAGAACTCGAGGGGTCAATGGATCCATAGTCACCACCCCCTTCTTTCAATTTCTCATTACTAAATTATTTTGCTTTCAAACTTGAGCTGTGAAACACCCTGTATATGTTCGGCATGATGGCAGGCAGGTAAATACCTCAAATTCAGATTGAGGCAGCCATCTTTACTTAACACGCTCCATATACATGGGGTCAGTTAGTGCAATATTTTTTATCATAGTTCGTCTTTGTTATAAGTATTACTTGTTTTTGTTCGAAATATACAGTTTTCATTCTTTTGTTATTTGGATCGTCTCAGATTCAAAGAACTGATTTGATCTGTTGATTATTCAAACCATTGAAATTTCATCATGAAGAAGAGAAAAATGATTTTCGAAAAGTCGGTGCTTGTAGAATTGTGAATAATAGTAGGTTTCCACACCGATAACCTCCTTCGGAAACAATACATCCTGTATACATTAATATTTTCCTACCTACTTTAGGAGGAATGTATAAATATAGCTAACTAAAAGTCAAACTGTGTGGTGCAAAATTGAGAATAGGTAAAGGAAATGATCATACTAATTAAATTGACTGAAAAACTCCCGCATGAATCGAATTATTTCATATGGAACATGTCGCGAGAAACGCTGAACGTTAAATTGACCCCCCGTGGGATCCGTAAAAATTCATAATCGTCCATTTGTCATCATACCATTCTTCCCTGTGCCCGCCCGCAGGTATCGGATATACGGGCAGGAATAAAGAGATGGCTGAATCGCATTGAGAGGGGTTGCGGTCCGCCATCTATATGACGGCACGAGAACGACGGAAACGGCAGTGGATATTTCCTGTTGCTTTTAATTCGGGTCATATTAACGTCATTTTTTCTGACTTTTATGACCTTCGGGTTTACAGCAACGTTACCGAATTCAAATCAGATATTCCCCAGAACGAATGTGGTGTGTTCCATGCATTGCGGTGTAATCGCAGGAAGTGCTTTGTGATCAATCCGCTCTGCACATGAATTTTCAAAATATACCCCGTTCTCGTTCTATTTTTGAAGTACTCAATGATTATACAGGTCAATCTTTGACGCAGTGATCAGATTTCTATGATTTAGTACTGCATCTCATGAATTTAAAAAGATAGAGAGAAACCAGGAAACCTACATGTCACATAAATTGTTGAATACCGCAAGTGATTTTGGAATTTAGCCAATTTTTAAAATTTGTCATGACTTTCCATGCAGTGGCGTAGCGAGCTGAATTCGCGCCCGGGGCACAAAACCTTTTTATCGCCCTCCTTCTAAATTCATAATGGCATATAATAATATATGTGAAATACACTCGGAAATTACAGAATGAATGAAGTAAGATAAATAAAGTCATAGTCTCAAGCAAGGCCTTAAGTTTTGTACAAAAGAGAAAAGAAAACAAGAATAGATATTGAAATGTATATACGATCATCTAGAATCACTTAAAGATACGTCTTCCATTTATTCGTATTATACACTTATGAAGAAATATTGATAGAAACGCAGTTTTAAAACTTTAAAAAAGTTAATATTCATTATCTTCTAGGAGATAAAAATTTAATAATAATAAGAATATACGAGTAGTACTTATCAATATAACTTAATACTATGTATGAATTTTCATTATTTTTGATGAATCAAATTTATCAATAATGTCATCAAAGTTCATCTTTTCGAAATTTTCTTTTTCCACACTTAAAAATGCCAAGTTCTCAGGCTATCTCGTCCCATCGTTGATCGTAGATATTTCAGAAGTAATTTTAATTGATCGTTGCTGCTAGCAATTGAAGCTTAGAGGTTTAGAAAAATATCTTCTCCATGCGAGCTTATAAAATTCAGAAATTTCAAAGGAGATCAAGATTTAATTTTTTTTCAAGAACGGAGTTACATTTTGCCATTACCTAGTTCGTTGAAGAATTTTATTCCGTTGAAACAGTATTATATAAAATTCACCCAAATATTTACAATTTTCTTCAAGGTTGTTGTCAACATTATCCTTATTATAAATTTTCAATATCTAGTGAAAAACAAAATTTGATATCAGGGTCACTTAATGGTGAACATATTTCTTAGTGGAGATGATCAAGAATGCTCCTCATAACGCGAGAAATTTCACTTTCGGGGAAAAACCAACATCTCTAACTAATTTACTGGATATTTTCTGCGTCTTATCACACGTTGAATCAATATCCCATTTTTGGCAGATTGACCTTTTTACAGAGCTTGTCCCGAATTTCGGCTAGTTTAGTCGCTAGTGATTCAAGATCATGAAACGCTTATTTAAAATTCAATCCAGATCCTGAACCCCAGGATCTTGTAATCTGAGCTGTACACGATCAAGTCTCCTCAAGATTTCAAATCAGAAATGAACTAAAATCATCAAATTGAAAGAAAGTCTATTTTATGATGGAATTGTAGGTTCACTTCTGTTGTCACTTGTATTGGTGTGCCAGAGTTTTTCTAATAGTTCTCTTTTCTTCCCTAGCTCATCAACAATATCCCTATCCGCTTATATTCTGGCGCCCCAATGTGTTTCAGATTCACGTTTGACAGTTTTTTTCACGGCAATTTTTTATTTTTCCATTGTGACGAAATTATTCAATTATTCCAAAGTATGTCACACACCGATTGAGTCTTGTTAAGCTGCAGCAAATCTCATTCAATACAGCAATTTTTTGTTTTGCTAACCATTTTGCGCCCCTGTATGAGTAGCACCCGGGGCATGATGCCCCCTCTTGCCCCCCCCTCGCTACGCCACTGTTTTCATGTATTGTTACTTAGCTCTTGGAATAAAAACATCTTAACAGCTGTTTTTCAGTACTTCTGGCCAGTGCTATGGAAATTTCTGTGTCGTTTTAAAGTTAAGAGATATTAAAGAAATTAACTACCAAAGCATCGGAATCTGGCCACGTGGTACATATTGGACTCAATATATTTCTATTAATATATGAACATATTTCTAGTATTTATTTAAATTTCCGTTCCATTACATAAAGTGATTTCTTAATTCTCCTACGTTCCCTTACCAAAAAAAAAAAAAAACAGCAATATATTGCATATTTCTATTCATCTGTTAATGTTTCCTGCATGTTATCTTATTTTTGGTTTCCCAATTTTATAACTATTTTTGAACATACCAATCTTTATTTCTGAAAAATTTTTCAAATAGTTCGTGACGTAAATTTACTTAAGTCAAAACTTATACGAACATTGATTTTTGCATATTCGTAAATGCTCATCTTGACCCTCCAAACGTTATGTTTGGGGGGCGACTACCTCGAAGTGAGCCATTATTTGAAAATATTCGAGAACGGAGTTGCGTGGACTAAATTATGTGTGGCGAATTATCTATTCAAATTAATTCCGAAAATAAAGTTAACCCAGTTAAAAGTTATGCACAGTAGGGTTGCAGAATACTGGGCATAATTTGTTATCTGCGCTAACACAGAGAGTTCCGCTAAATGGCTCACAATTTGGAAATTAACAACTTTGCATTATTAACAACATGCAAACGCACATGTGTTTTGTCAAGTCGGTAAACACTTCGAATTCATTCGAAATTTTAATTACGTCGACTGTCGAGTTTGCGGAATTTGTTTCAATTCGCCTCCATTAGCTGTTGTTGATGATATTCTCGTAGCGTATACGGTAAACAGAAAAGAGGCAACTGAAAAGTATGGTGTTAGAAGAGCAACAATACGATAATTTCAAGGAAATGAAAGAACACTTTTCAAGTACTAGCTCGAATAAAACAAAGGACTGATGAAAAGCAATGGCCTCTCAAGGCGTCTAATTATGTCGATGGTAATCATTCGTAAGTTTCGGATATGAGAAGATATATTTCATTTCAGAATCAGTTCTTCGCCCTTTGAATTTTTTTTTAATTATATCGCTGTATCACATCTTGGAACTTATTGAGATTTAATATAAGATTACCTCTTCCCACAGGTTTAGACTGCCCATCCACATTGTGAAGCTATTCGATTATGTTCACACTACCATACTCACATTGCTGCCTTCCATTATCTACCTCTTCAGCCATGGTCACTTTCTCCACTTGAAGCATCAAATGGCTTGGTGCTTCGTTATCCCCTAAGTGCTTCTGGGGATTACTTAGCACTATTAAGCCCTCATCTCATTTTGATATAACACGAATATATGTGAACGAGGCCGACGCATTGGAAACTAGGGTCTAGATTTGATATTCAGTCGAGTGATAAGTATCTCACATTTGTGTGTGATGTTAGTGCACAGTTGCGAAAATCTAGTAAGTTTATTGAACGTGCTTTCGAATTTTGTGAAGTTCTGTCTTCAAGTACCAATACAGTGTGGTTCACTATGAAGTCGCCCAATCGCAAAGTTGATAACTTTCGTTCATGAGTGTGATAGAGTATTCAAACTTTTAGCTTTATTTTCAAGTCTTTTCTGGGATGACGAATGAGGCTGGGCTTTTTAGAAATTGATAAGAAAAGTGAAATTATTTTATTTTTTTCATATATGGAGGAAAACTCAACAACTTGAAAACAAACATTAACATAACGGCTTATTGGCCATGGTAAATTAGGAATTATTTCGGCTAACGTTTCGAGCACAACTGCGGTAGGCATTTTTGTCTCAGTTTGTAACTCGACCACTGAATTTTCGAAAGTGATGCTGGATTCGATCACTTGGCCCAACTCATACCTTGATATTTGGCGGAAGGAAATAGTGGATTTACACGCGCAATGTTGATTGGTGGCTCCCACTTCGTTTTAGCTAGATTTTGGTCTTTCACAACACTGTCAAGATACAAAGCGCATTGTTGTCGGTGTTGAGAAAAACCAAAATCAAGCCAATACGAAGTCCTAATAGACCATGGCCAATAAGCTCGGAAGACCCTCTTAATGTTGGTACAAGATATTTTGATTGATAAAGTTGCTCCTCAGAAAAGACCATGGTTTCTAAATTACATGTCAATCTCACATGAAAAAAATTTTTTTTCTGATGTTTCAGCGTGAGCTGGTGTTTCAGAATCCTCACAATTCAACTATTTAAAATCTCCTGCGAGCTCAAGTTCACATGTTATCCAGTTGAAGTAATCACCAAAGATTTCCCAATCTGTTCAATCGTACTTTCATCACTGCAAATGGGTATTACCGAATATCTCCTCCTAGGAGCAATGAAATCATATATCTGTTATAAAGCTATGTATTTCCTAAACACAAAGAAAAACCTCTTACTTGTCTAAAATTCGATTTTTTTCCTGAATTTCTCAAAACATGAGGCTCATCTCCTAGAAGAATGATGATGATATGTGGAATATTATGCGCACTCTAGGGTTTTCCTATGAAATACCCTATATATTCTTTCTGACCTGATGAGATTAGTTAAATAGATACAATTTTCATTCCAATTGAAATAACCGCACACAAAACTTTCATGAAAGGTGCTTAGGACTTTGTGTTCGAAATTTCAAATCACTTTCACAAAGTGCTTATATTATATTAGTAATCAGGAGCATTGTGTGGAAACCGGTGCTTAGCATTCGAAGCACTAATATTCAGTGCTCTGCACGGCTCTGGATGAAAAACCTCGTCAATCTGAATCAGTGCATTTTCGAATAATTTTAAATGGCGACATCTGTTGCGCCAGAGGGGACAATGCCGATAACCAGCAGTTATGCGACATTCTTGGAATCCAAAAACGTCTGTGTGAGTAAGTAAGTATATATTTTAACTTTGTGTGGTAATATTCATAATACCATTCCTTAGCTATATTGACCGATGTCGAATAATTGTACATCGTTAAAGTCCAGAGGCATCCCTTTAACATATTTTATAGTCTTGGGAGGTCATCAACTTTTGATATTTCCTGAAGATTTCCGTCACTCGTCACTTGACGATCAATTAAGAATAAGAGATATGCCTGACATTTACGAGACACAACAAGAAATCAAACTCAGGAAAGAATCAATTTGGAACTACCGGTTTTTGCTTCAACCTCTTAACTCTTGGAACCGATTCGTTATCGGTATAGGCAGATTTGCGCTTAGCACAATCCAGACAGCTATTCTACACAATGGTCGCATTCACCAAACGAAGATTTCGCTATCGCTACCTGGAATAAATTGGAAGCGCTCCCAAAAATGTCCACAGCTCGAGAACGTGCTGAGTTTGCAGCGCAACATTGCACAACTGTCTTGAGTAGAGTTCCGCAATGGTTCGGAACTCGACCCGTAAAAAAAGCTATTATAGTACAGTTGAACCATAACCTCAGAAACTGGTCATAAAGTATCTATCTATTCCGTATATTAAAATTACAAATGAATGAATAATACATGAGATCTCACATACACATCCTTGATATAACTCAGGAGAGAGCCCTCAAAAAAATTGGTTCATATTGTTAGGAAAATGTTACCGGGGCTAGGTGGGGACTGGAGCAATAAAAAAGAAACTCGTTGATGAGGAATTCGTTTGTCGTCCTTCCTCTGCCTCAGAAGTGTCCACCTTCTATCGTTCTCCGCGTATCTTTCCGCAATGTTTACGGCCACCTCAAGAGTGCAAATAAAAGCTATGGTGCAGTAAAGAAGGCCTTCCGAACAGAGGGACCATAATAATGTGCGAACCGCACAACTAACATAAAAATAACAATAAAGTATACCTTCCATCTAGCGAACTGCCGAATTGTAGTAAACAACTCGAATAAATTGAGAGGATCCCTCGGATCAGCAGAGGCAAATGCGATTATATCCGTCAACTTTAGATCGTTGTAGCCCTGAGGATTTTATTCCCAATTCAAGGAGGTTTCATGTCTCTGCTAATTGAAATGTACTCGCAAGATGGCAACATTTTAACAGAAATTGATACTGAAGAGGCAAAATTTGGCATAAAATAACTTGGATATTTGTATGTTGTGAAATATGTTATTGCTTCTTTTTCTTCGTGATCTTTTTAGATTAACATCATTTCTAAAAGGTTTGGATTACTCAATAGTTACAATAAGTGCTCTCAAAATCTCACAATAATTCGCAGAAATGAATAATTATTTATTTTCCATCGAAGTTAAAATGGCAATTTCAAAATGCGAACTTATTATTGATACCAACTCTTAAAAAAAAATCATAGGTAATACTCAATGTTGATACATCAACATATTTTCATTTTTCATCGAAAACCGTTTAGTTCCCTTGCTGTATAATAGAGATTTCAATGAAAACATTAACTAACCCAACAAAATACACAAGAGTTGGGACATTTGTTCTATTTCCATCATCTAAATTTTTGGTATTCACCGACGTTTCGGCAAGCATTCGCATGCTGTCATCAGGGTGTTGTTGGTCCTGAGAAGAACCGGTCTTTGCCAAACTTGTTTCGTCTGGACTTGTGTAGAATCCGCACTACACAATTGGATAGTAGGTTGAGCAAAGACCGGTCTATCTCAGGACCAACAACACCCTGATGACGGCAGGCGAATGCTTGCCGAAATGTCGGTAAATACCAACAATTTATATCGCTAGAAAGCGACGTTTCTACACACTTTGTTGAATGAGACTTCAAAAGGTTTTCTTGTATTAGCTGAAGGTGTGATTATATAAGTCTCAACTCCATAGCCTCTATCTTCTGCTAACACACTGTGAGGAGAATCCCTTCTTTCTAATGATCCGCACTAAATAGAATTCTGAAAAATGTCATGTGCTGCACCTGGCATTTTGCATCAATGTTTGTAATTTTAGAGACCGATCAGCTACAGTTTTCACATTCAGGCACATTCAAGGAAAAAAACTGTTAATGGTTCCTGAATAATTATTCGGCTTGATCACCTCCTAGCTATAGAAATTTTATATGTGTGCAGTCAATAGCACCTATGCACCTCGGAAACCTTACATTTTAATTACCTTCTGGTTGAACGATCTATGTTCTATTTGGTTCAGAATATTCAGCATACGCTGAATAAATAATACTGAAACTCAGCTTTCCGATAATCTGAACCTTAAAAAAAAAATCATAATTGTCATTAATTTCGAAAAAAAAATTTGATCTGAGACACATCACTTCAGATCTACGAAATTGATCTCAATCACTGCTAAAAGCATTGATATCAAATTCCATTAAATCCATATTAACAAATCTGGGAAACCAATTTCTTCGAAATGATTATTTTCGAATAGACAAACATTTAAGGTTATATACACATACATGGTTCTATGGTTCTTGAATTAACTTCAGGTTTACCTACACTTTTGATGTTGGTTGAGGTAACTGATAGTTAACCACGTTTCACGGGATTGTAAAACGCCTAACCTATAAAATTTTCTCAACCAAAAAGTTAACCTTCGATTGTAAAACCAAGAACACGATGGCTTCAGTGCTCGATCTATACGCTTCGAATATACAAAATCCCTTCACTGATCTGAAACCTTACTGCGAAGTATTCAGTATACTGAAGTTATATAACGAGTTCACCATTTGATTGACTTAGATTCGTTCTAATATGCTGAGGATGAAGATAGGTCTATAATGCGCCATATCATGCATATCACTGCTCTCATAAATCGGAATCACTATGGAAATACGCCCGCGCTGATATAGAAATTTATACAATGCTCAAAAAAAAAAATTGATACTAATATTACTATTATTATTATTGAAACTGAAACGAAGAAGAGGATTTACTACTTCAGTTGACACTAGCAACCTTTCACATTGCAGAAAACACCACATTCAAATTGAGAAAATAGAAAATTTTCCAACCCTACCCAATAAACCCCTTCTTCTTACCCCCGATCCAACATCCCTCCATTACTTGAGCCAGTTCCGCCCACGTGTGGTTACAGGACGTAGCCAATATTCTGAGCATATAGGATATTTCACCGAGAAAATTCTAATTCATGGGAGAACATCAAAAAGGAAACTGCTATCATGCAATCGCTCGGAAAATACTTCGTGAATATCGTCCATACGATTGATTTCCAATTTACATATAAATACGAAGTTTTCCAGCTATCGGCTTCGGCTACTCCTTAACACCTCTTCTACGGCTCCCGGAATGATCAGATAGATTTACATCTTCTCCACGCCATGGAATAACGATTCGAAGAATGGGTTTTATGACGTGTGAACTGCTCTTTGCATTCTTACTTGAAGCTTGTTTGGGGATCCGAAACATATTGTGTGCTCTAAGCGAATTTTCGAATATTCGTCTTTTTGCATCTGTTCCACTCGATTCATTTTTGATTTGGAGTTTTCAAAACTTACATGAATAAATATATCTCAGTATGTTGAGACTCTGTTTTAAATTATCCCAAGAGGCGTTCAGACCAGGAATCATGACTAACTGAAAAATAAAACAATTACTACATTAGTGAATTACTACTATATATGTCACATCAGGACAGGAAATAAGTGGGGATTGAAAGTTTTATATTTACATCTGAATAGCCACATACCTATTCTCCAAGTATTCAAAACTATTCGATTTGATTGGAAGTTGAAGAAATTATCCTCTCGTAAGCTTCCAACATCCGAGGTTGGGAAGTGTTGTCAGAGTCCGAACGTTCCAGTTTTTTGTCGTTCGAAATTCACGGAGATTGCATCCGACACCAGGAATAGAAAAAAAAAACGAATAGAGTCGTATATCGCCCCAGGCTTTCCGTTTTAGACAAGGGACTAGAAACGAAAGAAGAACTTATACAGTCTTGAATTATCACGGTTTCGGATGGTCCATTCTCTGGTGTTTGTTAGCTCACAATCAGCTCACATTTTGGATAGTGTGGTAGACATAATATGTCGTAAATTCAGAGAGCAGTATGCAAATGTTACTGTCGTTTTTTACGGTTGCAAGAAAAGTCGGGGGCGAGAGATTCTGTGAGAACGTTGTTTTCAACAGAGAAAAAGGTTATTTTTTGTAAAAGTTGATTGTTGATGATTTTATTTCGTGGAAAACCATTTCAAAGCAATAGGTAAAATTAAATGAAATTATATTTTGTCTGTTTCCTCTGTTCGATTCATTCAGTTACGACCGGTTTCGGTAATTACACCATTCTGGAGTAATATGAGACTGAAACACAACTATACAATATGTAGATCATATTGATTTTATTATGATTTCAGAACAAATTTTATATAACAAATAAATATAATTTTATTCAATTTTATCTATTGTTATTTCTTGCCTTTTCTCGGATTCACTGATAAGGATAGCACTCACATAGCACAAGCCTTGTTGAGAACTTTTATCTATGACATATTTAGTTTCTTCGATAGTAATATCGATAACATATACTAGTCGCGGAAGATTTTGGGTAGGACTTGTAGTGGTTTTAATATAATTATGTAAATATACCTATACCTCTTTCATCTTTTATTTAAGATTTTTCGCCTCCGCCCAAAATATACTGTCATAATATGTTTGATTATTTTATTGGATAGCTTTGACATGACATTATGGACAGCTTTGACCGGATTCTATTGCGTCAAAATCATTGTTATTTCATCACCTTGAAGCTGACAGTTTCATATAAGAAATTTAAAGAAGAATTAAAGATGTGTATGGCAGTCAAATAAATGAAAAAATTTTGAAAAACTTTCTGGACTGTCACTGAAAATTCGAGGAAGAGAAATGAGAAAACGTACAATACATTAAATGTTGCCCAACATTGACGTCTAAACTCATAGATATTACCGAGTTTGCTTAATTCGCAGCAATTTTTTATTTTGATTTATTTCAATATTTTGAATGGAAAGACATAAAACCACAGATGAAATGTAGATGTATATCTATCACTAGGATGTAGAATCTGAATTTTGAATTGAATTTCGAGAGTATTTCATCGGAATAGAGGAAATGTCGTCTAACCCTCTAGGCATAAAGCAAATTCAATACTCATTCGTTTGAGAACACGCTCCTTTTTTGCATACTCAACTTATTTTAGAATATACTATTATTATCCCGAAATGTTTACTTCTATCATATTTTCGTTCTGTCGAAACTTTGGTCGAATTTGACAAAGAATTCTTTCATAATCCTCCTACCCTATTCCGTTTTATGGAAATATTTCGAGCATAACCCATCACCTAATAAAAAAAATATTGAAGTTCTTTCTACAAACAACATAACGTAATTTCACGTCAAAGCTAGGAGGTCGAACGGAAGTATCGGGAACATTTTGAATGCTATTTATTTTTTTTCTTATCTTTTATTAATATTTTCATAGTGTATTATCATTCGATTCGAGCTTTGTAGTTGAGTTTTTGAAAAAGTTTTGATTTTTTAGTTTATTCATAATACTTCTTATTTCGATTCCTTGTGGCTTAGCCTGATTGTCTTATAACATCCCTTCTTTTTTCGCAGCCTGACGAGGTCGATGAATTTTCCGAAACATCGCTTAAAGATAGGAGTAATCGTTTTTCCTGATCGAAAAGTTTTTACTGAAGTTCATTCATCCACCGAGAAAGCAATAGAAAAAGTTCACAACTCTTTTTCTTGAATCGAAACATTCCTTTATTGATCGAAGATACTCTATCATTAATACGGATTCAAACGTCTGAGACATCTTCCTGAATCGAAAAGTATGGAAAAATAAATTTGGAAACACGAAAAAATATCTGAAAATTCCATCAGTGAAGCGGAATCTATCATTGCGACGGAGGGGCAATCAATAAGGAGCAAGATACGGCTTCATTCTGCGAAAAACTTCGTATCGCAGAAAACGTGAAACGTTCCAACACTTTTTCATATTTCTGCACAATTGATTCGATTTCTTCGGAGTGCAGACGAACACGATCTCAATATAATCCGCTCCGATGTCTGCTCCACTATTTCGTACGAATCAAGTTCTGAGAAATTGCGTTTCGAAGATTCAAATTTGATATATTTGTCAGTGTTTTCATTGACGGAAGTATCTCGAATAGAAATTATGAATTTCAGTCTGATAGATTGCTGTACGGTTTCCACAAAGTGTAGAATATGATTTTTATTCGTCTTTATTAACCTTTTAAGTTGTAGATCTTAAACCTGGCGTTAGGTGAAATATCAATATACAAATTCGAAGAGTTCATCGTGGTAGAGAAAACTGCCTTGTCGTGATTGACCGATTTTAAGGATTCGCATACATGCGATGTGAAAAAATCTGTTTTTCGTGTTATGGATATACAACGACACTGAATTCCTTGTTTGTTTCTTTGAATTCATAATTCTTTGTGCTCTTTATCTTCTGCAAGAATAAGCTATTTTAGCTACAATTGTTATGAAGATTTAGTGCATTTATCTCTACCAGTGAAACAACTCAGCGTTCAGGGTACAATCCACTGCCTACCTCAAATGTAGGCGAAATGTTCGGTGAAATAAATCCTAATGTATCACGGCAAATAATCCCGGCAGACTATATCAGTATAAAAATTATAGACCATGAAATATTCCCCATAATTTTTTCCTAAGAGTTACCATCCCTGACATATGATTCTACGAGTCACATCATACATGACATGTAAAACTTTTCCACGCCCCTATATTTTACTGTGCTTTCCCCCTAATAATGAGTTATTTTTTATTTTGCTTTCCAATTCCTACCAGGAAATGTCCATTTATTCATTGATATCAAACAATGTTTTTACAAAATATTTTTTTTTCAGTGTCTTCCGAAGCACGTCATCCTGTTCTAGTCTACATACACGGTGAATCTTTCGAATGGAACTCTGGAAACCCATACGATGGAAGTGTCTTAGCGTCATATGCTGACCTCGTGGTAGTGACCTTGAATTATAGACTTGGTATACTAGGTGAGAGTTGATAATTAGTTTTTTTCATTAGTCAATTCATTACCGGCAATGAGAATATCTTGTCCATAGAAATTTCCTGATGAATGATTCCGTTTTGATCATTCTTCTGAGCGCAATGAATGATGGATGAATGATTTTCGTCGAAAGTTATTTCGGAAATTTCCACAACTTTCATTTTTTGCTGCTGAAAACCTCATGATGAAATACATGACACATCTAAAAAAAAATTTGACTTGTTTTCTCGAGCATATCGGTCATCGTCGTTCATTCATTTCTGGAAATTGTAAAACTAGAACTGTGAATCTTCCAGGAATGTTCAATCATTCATGAATATTCATCAGATGAATTAATAGTTATTCATTTAATTTTTTACTTTAGGCTTCCTGAATGCGAATCCTGCTCCTCATTTGAAAGCGAGAGTGGCAAACTACGGACTTATGGATCAGATAGCCGCCCTCCACTGGATCCAGAAGAATATAGCTCTCTTCGGAGGCGACCCCAGTAACGTGACCCTTGTTGGCCATGGTTCCGGAGCTGCCTGCATAAACTTTCTCATGATTTCTCCCACAGTAATGCCAGGCCTGTTTCATCGAGCTATTCTTCTCAGCGGATCAGCTCTCTCATCTTGGGCGTTGGTTGAGGATCCAGTCAATTATGCAGTCAAGTTAGCTAGAGAAGTGAACTGTACAATACCTGAGGATGTTGGTAAGGACCACGAAATGATCGTAGACTGCCTCAGGGACGCACCTCTGGAACATCTCCTGAATGCGGATGTGTCACCACCAGCCTACCTCAGTAGTTTCGGGCCTAGTGTGGACGGTGTGGTGATCAAGACTGACTTCGCGAAAGAATTAGTGACTTATTTCAAACCCTCTGAACTTCAGAGCTTCGTAGGTGCGGTCAACGCCAACATGAAGCGAAGCGAAGCCACCATAACTCCGAGGGCTAATAACCCTTATGACCTCCTTTTCGGTGTCGTCACCAGTGAGGCTATGTGGAGGTTTTCCTCCAACGATATTCAATCGGGATTTGAAGGTGAACGCAGGGACAAGATCATAAGAACTTATGTGCGAAACGCGTACACTTACCATCTTAGCGAGATTTTCTTCACCGTTGTGAACGAGTACACGGATTGGGAGAGGACGGTACAGCATCCGATCAACACCAGAGACGCCACGGTGCAGGCTTTGAGCGACGCCCAGTATGTGGCGCCCCTGGTGCAGACCGGGGATTTGTTGAGTGTAAAGACGACGCAGAACGAAAAGGACCAGGTGGATTCGAAGACGTTCTTTTATGTGTTCGATTATCAAACGAAGGACGGGGACTATCCCCAGGTGAGTAAATCCATTACAGAGGAGTCTATAATAAGAGTGACCTGAAAAGGGAGTTCATGAAATATTAATGAACGTCTTCACGATATAAGGAAGAACTTTCTCCTACTTTATAAATAATTTCTCTTGGGTATTGAAAAATCATTGACAGTGAAAAAAGAGAAGTAAATAATAGATTATTCTACTTCTCAGAAGAAACCTGTTGAAATTACCGTTACTGCACGAATTTTTACCATCGTTATCATGAAACTATTCACAAAATCGAATCGAGAATTTCGAATACACGTCTAAGACGACAGGCAAAGCTGTTTTTGCCTCTGTGGGTTATTCCTACTGTCTGATCAGAAGGTTTTCATTACATGTATTCTGAAATTCCCACTGAATATACATTATTTATTATTACTTTTTTAATCAAAGGTCGTTTACACCGACTTTTCTCAGTTTTCTTAGTCCCTGACTAAGCATCTCTTAACATTAAGGATCGCTTGAATTTATCGACAGTTGCACGATTGTCACCCAAGAATCTCACTTGAGGAAACCTTAAATTTTTTTATTTAGCAATATTTCAGCTTTCCATGTTGTCAAACTGCACACTAGTAAAAAATAGACATTTAATTGGCGGGCTAGCTACAGATGATTGGCGATTCAAGATAAGCTGTACTACCTCTGGTGTCGTTTAGAAACTAGAACTGAGTACATTAGTTCGATATATCATATATATCAAGGTTATGCTGCTTTGTCGATCTTTCCATGAAAAATAATTTTCTATTAGCATTCAGTGTAATTTGTGAACTCAGTTAAAATTCTCTTGAATAATACATCCAATTCTGTGGAAATCGACCTGTTCTGGTATTTTAAATCTTTATTGTCGTTTCTCTCGTGATTCTTGGGCTCAATTGATCTTTTGATGGCATTGGCTTTCATTGTTTTCCACGAGAAACGGAACGAAAAATTCTAGTTCAGAGTAGTCTAGGATTGAAAAAACCTGAAGACATACTTCAGGCCTGGATATTTCATTTTGAAATTGGAAAAACTATTTCTAAATGTATTCACCAAAGAGGACTATTTCCATCTTGATTTGATTTTTTAAGCTTTACTGTTCTTCACTTTTCTTTCTGAATTTGATTTCTGGAAGATTTAGAAAGACGGAAAATGGGAAAGGAATACAGTACTTTCCGAAAATCTCTGGCTCTGAGAAGCAATGAAAAACAGAACATAAAGAGAAAGTTGAGGAAGCAGAAAATTTTTTTTCGAAAGTGTGATGATCCACTGCAGTTAGAACATGAAGTATTATAGAATGGAGAGTTTGTAATTTGTAAATGGTGGTATGAGTAGTCATTCAGCTGACGATGTGTCAAGTAGGAATATGACTAAACCCGTGTCCGGAATGTGTGAAAGAACCTATGCTAAACTGTGTATTACCCCTTGTCCGGCGTACGGACGATATAAATGAAATAAATTATACATGTAAATCTCTGGTGATGGAATCTTATCTTTAATCGTCAATAGTTCCCATTTCCTAAACCTAGTTTTTCCGTCACTTGGACGATTTCCTGGGTGTTGATTCCAAATTTTTTTTTGTCCTAGTTCCACAATATCAACTACTTCTAATTCGTCATGTAACGCGATGATTACATCATCAGGAAAAGTTCATTGAAAAGAACAAATGTTTTTCAATAAGTTCATGAGTTTGACTTATAAATTCAGGTTCGAATCCTGCCTCGAAATATCTCAGTGTTCATCAAAAGAACGCTTAAATCTGGGGTTAGTTTTAACCATCGAAACGTCACTTAAAAAGTTTGTGGGTAATTTAAATTAAGGATTCATTTTAAGTGTCGCTGACCACTAACTGAATTTGGAACTACATTTAGTACTGAACTGAGTGGCAAATCAGGTGTGTTGCGCCTAATAATATCTCGCATTTATTATGCGTGCACATCTGATTTAAGACTCGGAGCTTGAATTATACTCTGTTGAAACTTAAGCTAGACCAATAAAACAAAGTTCTCGCAGTGGTAGGAGGGCCTTCGGAAAATCACTTTCCGTCCAGAGTCGAATCGAGGAGATTTCTTACAATCGTTCAGTTTCAACTGAATGGAAAGGACCCAAATCTGGTTCTTCCCGGAATCACTTTGTCAGAATCTTGCAAGATTCCGACCCAAATCTCCTTGCTGCTATCTCAAGCATAGTTCCGAGTACGATCCTGGCAATCTCTTAGGGCGGTCGAAGGGAGCGTTGTTATGACCGTTTGACTAAAGCGAGCTGTATTGTTCGCAAACCAGACGATTCTGTTTGTATTTATTGCTCTCGCTTCAGTTTGAGTAGTTGTTACTTGTTTTTTTGAGGAAGGTATTTCGGGGGTCTGATAAAGGGAGAAAGAAGCAGTTCTCCATGAACACGAAATAGAAAACTAATCTTCATCGAAATGAATTCTATGAACCAAAGCTAAGACAGGTTAATCTACGTTGGCTCATATTCTGCAAACCTGCAAGATTTATGGATGTAAAATAACAACATTATATAATTTATATTCCGGTTCTATAATTTTTCAGAATTGTTTTGGACCGCTTGCACCCCTCATATCAAGGGGAACAACATATTTTCTCTCGAAAATACTGAGTTTTCTCGAAAGGAAACTCACCTCGGGATTGTTTTTCGTTGGGTATTATAGATTTATTGACTAATTGAAATAAGTTGATTCACATCCATAAAAGAAATTGATAACCTCTCCAATGCGATGGTCTTGCTATTATCCCAAATTTTCATCACAGTTCTCCTGTCTCTCCTTCACCTCCAATCTCCATAAGCCCTCAATAGGTTAGAGTTGAAAGCATTTCAATCCAAAATTATGCTGTTCATCAATTTCGTATTGGACAAAAATTAGACAGTTGTATTCATCAAACCTCTGAGACAATAGCTTAAAGCTCATTCTTCTGCTAGACATCCCAGATAATCTGTGCCCTGAACACATTTCCTTAACATATGTTGACTTGTTCATTTCATTCGTCCTAGTGTTCCAGCCTGAGAGCTCTTCAACCTCCTGATCAATGGGATGCGAAGTCTCTCAAAAGGAAAAGACAAAGACTGTCACATTTCAGTGGATATGGGGATATCGATCCCAAACGCTTCCTGTTCTTACGCCCTCCAGTTATTCTTGAGAAGTATGTCTGAGGATACTGGGTGAGATTGATTGATCAGGAGAGGGGAGAGAGTTTTCCTACTCTTTCGTTCAATCAGGGCGAGTGATGAA